>VYZW01062323.1:120266-303394 GCA_013401315.1 Balaeniceps rex
CGGGGTGCTTGGGGGCGGCGTGCTGGACGGAGACCGGGCTGCACGGCAGCCGGCGTGCGGGGGGCACCGGTCTCCCTCTGCGAGGGCAGAGGCCACGGGGGCGGGCAGGGCAGGGCAGGGCGGGCTAACAAAGGGCGGCGGCCCCGGAGCGCGGCTGGCACCGGCGGAGCGTCCCGGGGAAGGGCGGTTGGGGGCGGCCGCCCCCTCCCGTTCCAGGTGCTATCTTCTTGCTTGGTGTTTTTGGAGCCTCTGGGGGCAGGGAGGGAAGGGGTGTAGGATCAGACCCTGCCGTGCTGTGCTTCCCTCTGTCCACATGTGAAAGCTCGTTACTCGGAGGGATCCTGCAGGTGTGATTTAAAACCCATCTTTTTGCTCTGATGGCACGCACGCCTCTGGGACGGCATCATTCAACTGTCTTGTCTGTCCATGCTGCAGCTGGGCGAGGGCTGCAGTGTTGGAAGGGTCCCTTTACAGCCCTTTCTCTAGAGGAAATCGCTGGGCATCTGAGCAGCAGGAGGTTTCTCGTTTGCGCGCACCTCGTGGCTGTTGCATGTTTTAGTAAGTAGTGTAGTGTTCTTGGAGATAGTTCTGCTGGCAGGCACCTTGCAACGAGATACTGGGACAGAAGCTGGGAAATTTTATCACCTGGTTGGAATGACCCACAGACTCTTTAAAATGGCTAAGAACAGAATTATATTAAAATGTAACATTATCAGCCAGCATCTTTTTTTGTAAATTTGGGAGGAATGTGACCCACAGACCTCTTTTGCCCATTTGCCTTCACTCCAATTTTCTCCTCAGCTTCTTCTGCCCAGGAGGTCCGGAGGTCCGGAGGTCCATTTTTCTCATTCCCTGCTATAATGCCTTTTGAAGACTGACCTCTGCATGTTCTTCTGCCTGTACCCAGCCTTAATTAAATTTCCTATCCATGCAGTGCTCCCTGCCCATTAGGTGACACCAGCAGCACCCACTGAAGCATGTGCATTTTTCACCCCAAACCTCAGTCATGTTTTGCCCTCTTTTGCCCAGCAGGCAGTGGGGTGAATCTCAGCAGCCAGGTGTGTTTTCTCAGCAGTGGAAGCCTGACTCAGGTCCTGCTAGGTGCTTGTTGAGATTTTCCTCGACTCCAGCAGGAACAATGTTAGGGAAAAATCAATGCCCTAAAACTCCTCTGACTAAGAGGGGTGAAGTCCAGGCCAGCCTACACTTGGGAGAGGGAGGGGTGCTCCTGCAGGTCCATAATATGGGGGTTTAAAGGATTGAGAGGTTGTTGGCCCATATTGAATGGTGCTTGGCACCTGTGGTTCTTAGATCGAAGAGGGAAGTTCAGTTTGACTGAAATAAGGATTACTGTAATTTTTATGGGAAAGTTCACGCTGTCATTTAATAATCACAGAGGCTTTTCTTCCAGAGATCAGCAGGCCAGAAGTTTAGGTATAAAACATTGCTAAGAAGCCAACGACTACATACACAGTCAGCTCCAGCCTCCTTGGCATCGCTGGAGGCTGGCATTGCAGAGAGGGCTGCTACCGTGGCAGGTGGGAGTCCTGCCTCTGGGAGGCAGGCAAGCTGTGATTCTGCAGCAGCCAAGAGCCTCGTCAAATGTCCCTGTGTTCAGTAGATGGCAAACAAGCAGACCCCGGATTTTTATGAGAAGAAAAGCAGTGTGATGTAGAGCCCTTCTCCCTCTGTGTAGTGACATAGCTCTTGGCAGCAATGGGAGAAAAGCTGTGCATCTTGCAGTAGGATGCAGTTGGCGTCGGTGAGCAGATGGACTCGAGAAGGGTGCTGAGGGAACGGCAGTGATGGGGAAAACACCCTTCCTGCATTTGTTTAGTTAGGGTGGACCTTACTTTAATTGTAAGCCCTCTGGGTGAGCAATTGTCCTTCACCGTGGTGTTTGCAGAGCATCTGGCACAGTGGGGCCTGGTCCGTTCCTGGGCTTCCTCACCTCAGTGGCGGTATAAGTAAATAAATAAGCAGGATATGACATCGAACGGGGTATTTCATAATGCCACGCTTCCCTAGGCCTGCCCGATTCCCACCAGAATTTCTAGCTTGGCTAACATTTGTTTAGACAAAGAGTTACTGTGGCTGGCGCTGGGTATTTGGTTACCATGGCTCAGTGTCTGGCCTTTGGACATCCAGGTGAAGACAACACCTCCTGTGCTTCTGGAATGGTGTTACAGTGTAGGAGAAGGGATTAAAGCTGAACCCCTGTTTTGAGGGCACCGATCCAACAACACACGCTCAATTTTAAACCTGGGGTAGGCTGACTTGACCCTTAGCGTGGGTTTCAGCAGAACTAATGTCATGAGTTCTTGGTGCTTGCAGTGGCAAGCTGGCTGGCTTTAATGGATGTGGGAGTAGAGAATGGCTTGTCATCAGCAGGATCAGGCCCACTGTAGCCACACTATTCACAGCGTATCAGATGTTCGAGTCGCTGGGAAGGAAAACCTATTATTGATGTGGAAATGGAATGAAGCCGATTTTTGCTAGCTGCAGACCTAGCCCCAGATCTGTGACAGGTCAGACATTTGAAATTAAGTACTAACTGCCCGTTACAAATGCTTATTCATGAATGTCCCCAAGTGGAAGCTTATTTGTGCTCTGGATTCCTGTAAGAGTGCAATTGGGAGTCTTGAGTCTCGCCACACAAAGACTACCTTTATATCACCGGGCATACGAGCAAGCTGCACAGTGGGGATAAAGCGTATTGCCCTGAGTGAACAATACCTAGAGCTCAGCTAAACTCCTGTAAACCAGGGGAGAGACAATGACAGTGTTTCCCTAATTCTTGTACCAGTTTTAGACAAGCCCTGACTCCACTCCAAAAGTAAGATTTCACAGCCTCCCGCTGCCTCATCCCATCCTGTCTGACAGCCTCCGGGATGGCACCGTCCCTCATTTTGACAGTGGCAATCAAGCAGAGAGTGGGTCACCCTTCTGTCACTGCAGCTGCCTCTCTCTTCTGGGTGCAACAGGGATGCTCCCCAACGGTCATCGGTCCTGTGGAGGAGACCGAGAAGGATGCAAACCGTCAATTTGCATGCTCATCTTCACAACCATTTCCCTTCTCTTGGCAAGTGCTGCGTTGAAAATAGATGATTCACTCCAAAGAACCCAAAGTTGCAAGAGGATATAAATATCTAAAACTTTGTGATACCCAAGTGGAAAGAAGAGACACATAAGAAAAGACTGTGTATGTTTGAAAGTGATGATTCAGGGGGGTTGTTACCAAGTTTAACTTGAGTGAAAAGCTTGGCTAACCGTGATGTGATGCATGCTTGCCTGTATTCAGATGAGAGCCGCTTCTCTAATCCTTTACATTCTAGTTGCACCAGTGCTTGAATTAGTGGCACTGTCCTTTGGGTTTAAAGAAACATGAAGAGTTTCAATCATCGGTTGTTCTTGATGGAAGAGGGTTGGGTGGGGTTTTTGAGTAACTGCTGTATCAGCTCAGTTCTAGCAGTAGGGAGAAGGATCAGAAGGGTGAATTTGTGCCTTTGAAAGAGGAATGTGATGAAAATGAAACCAGCCCACTTCGCCCTGATTAGATTTCATCATGTTGTGACTTCAGAATGCCTTCAGCATCCTGGCGACAAGGGCAAAGATTTGAGAAATGTCCGAAAGTTAAAAAGACACAATTCCTATGGATTATCAGTGTATCTGTTTTTAAAAAAAAAATCTCATCTTTACTATTCTTTCAGCAACTTAAAACGGCATTGAAGAAAAGAATTTGGGCAGACAATAAAAATAGCCGGGCCAAGTGCTCTCCAGCGGTGACCTGATCCCGTGCCGTGTGTTGCGGAGGGCACAGATTCCTTTGCAGTTACAAACAGGCTCCAGGCTGGAGACAGACTCCATTTCAGACTAATTTAAGTAAAGAACGTGATGATAACTGATGGCCAGTGCACAGTACAGTTATAGCGGGGACAGGGCCCCCCGTGCAAGATGGCTTCATCCTAATGGTGCTATGGCAGCTTAAGTTTCCCTGGGTAGACGGGAGCGAATATGTGCTGTAAGGCGTAGCTTTAAAAACTAAGCTACAGCCCCGATGGAAGGATCAAGCCTGGAGTGTATTTGTCTTAATATTGTGTTTTCCCACCTAGGCAGGGAGAAGGAAACCATATTGTTACACAGCTCACAAGTTCTTTTTAAGCGGATTTCCCAACGGTTTGTCTGTTAAGGGTATGTATTGGTCCTGGCTGTTCCAGGCAGGTTATTAGATCCCAGGTGCAGAGGACGAGGAATAGGGTAGCAAGCATTAAAGAGAAACAAGACAATGCAGGGGTAAAAGAAGGCCTAGCAACAGCATATAAATAAAACCAAAATTTTCCCTGTGTCCCAAGCGAGGGGCCAAATATCTTCACTGAGCTACGTCAGTTGAAAGACCTGGCACCATCATTGTGTTTCACCCAGCGTGAACTCCTTTTTGTGACGAGATGCAGAGGAAAGCTGGGTCTGTTTCCGGGCTCTGACACAGGCACCTTCAGCAGAGTCATCTGGCAGAAGTTAAGCCGGGCTGGTTCCCTTCCCAGGTTTGCAGTGGGGCTGTGGTGCTGTGAGCACACCCGGCGAGACGGCGTATACCACCACCCAGGGGCAGGAATGATCTGCGGGGAGAAGGAGAAGCTGCAATATTTGAAGTGGCTCTTGCGGCCAAGGAGTTTGCCTTGTGAAATCATCATTTTATTTGTTTGTCTTCCTGTGCAGACATCTTTTGCCTGGGAGTTCTCTTACTCTGTGCTAATTTGAATGCTTAACGCACTGCGGTCCAGACCTCAGGACGGTGCTGCTCTGTGTCGGGGAAGAGAGCAGTTAAGCCAGCAAAGCCTCTCTGGACCAGACAGAGGTGTGTGTTGAGAGGTAGATTGAAAGGAAGAGATTTTATGGGGCCCGGTGGCTTTGTTGTGAAGGATGCCAAACCTTCAGGCTGGAAACTGGGGGGCTATCGCCATGTGAAGCAAAAAGGAGCTTAGTTTCTAAGTGGCTAATGAGTTTACTACCTTGTTTCTGTCAAGGGTTTTGCAGGGGTGATGCTGATTAATGTCATGTCCTTTCCCCAAGGCTATCCCGTTCCTCTTCCATCTCACCAGGCTCAGTCTGACACCATTTATTAGGCTACTTGTCCCTGATTTGTGAGGAATAAATATTGACACTGATGGCTGCTTAATAGGATTTGGGTTTGCTGTTTGCTCTGTGAAAGAGTTTGGCACTTCTAACTCAAATGACAATTTGTGTTTGGGACTGGCTCCACCAAGACTTAATTTTGGAGGGGTTTTTTTAATGACATGGTCACAGCATGTCCTGTGTATGAGGAGAGGCCGAGATTGGGAATATGTATTGCTCCCCTTTTTCCTATTGACATGCAGAGCAGAGGTTTCCAGACTGTGACTACAGATCACTGCATGTCCCTAGCAAAGATGTGGCTTCCTTTGAGAGGGTGCTGGTGTCCACACTGAGGAATAATAATTTTTCATGTGAGCTGTCTTTTGGTAACTTGTAAATGGCCTTCTTCTGCTTATCTGTGGAAGACCTCAAGTCAGACTGCCAGTTGGCACTGCAGGGGGTGGTCATCTCCTCCGTGCTTTCTTAATGTGCTCAGAGCTGCTCTAGGAAAAAGCAGTTCATACTGTTTCAAACGGAGTGGGTTTGGGTGGATTTAAGATGTGTCTTAAATGACTTGTGAGGAAAGTCCCATTAAAAGCTGATAGGCGTTTAGGCTAAGTGGGGTTTTCCAGGTTTCCCCAAGAGCTGTGGAAGGTTCTTTATCTACGGAGTAGCACCTTCATGTTCCCAGGAACCCAGCAGGATTTGAGACATTTCCCTGGAAATCAAAGCCATATGCTGATCTGCAGGGTAATGTCTCTTAACTGTTCCTGGAGGTGCTTTGCCCCATTGGTACTCAAGGGCAGCATCACCGGGGAAGACCCTGACCTCATCCAGGTGAGTGTGTGAGCTTCCCCCAGCCTCCGTGGGTGCTAATCCAGCCCTGCAGTGCAGGCAGTAGAACATCTGAAGTCCCAACTTCAGATCAGGCTTTGAGGCCAAGGAATGATTTGGGTCTGGACTCAGGATCGTCGGACCAAAACACAGTAGACAAGGTGATGGGGAAGAGTTTTCCTGTTGGCAGGGCGCATAGGAGAGCTCCCACACATAGGGCTGTGTACAGGAAAGATACTTGTAGTGCCTTTTCAGCAGGAGGAAGGCAGAGGTCTGCTTATGCTCCTAAATGGCCTGAAATTTCTACATTCCCTAGTCCTGTGATTAAAAGAAAAATGTTCATGACTTCTTTACTCTTAGCAGTTGTTCATGTGTCAGTGATGATGTTACTAATCCTGTTTCTGATGTAGGCTGTATAAGACTTCATCGTGTAGAGCGAGACGAGTTAACTCTTTACGTAGCCGTGCCGTGCAAAGACAGGCAGCATCCCACCTGAGACTGAGACGTGGCTGCTAGCAACTGCAAAGGTTTTTGTGGCTCCGGTGTTAGTTTCTCATCCATCTCTGTTCAGTGCTAATCATGAGACTCGAGCCCACTTGTCTTTTCCACCCTTACAATGCTTCCCCAGCCTGCTGAAACTGGAATAATTGCTTTATTGTTGCTTACAGTCCTCCCTATTCTTCACCTCCCTCCCGCTTCTTTTTTAAAATTAGCTGCTTTGTGCACATCCCCTGAGCGTGCCCCTCACCGCTGGCGGCAGGAATGCGCGGTGGGGCGGCGGGGCCGCCTTCCCCGCACCGTCAGCACCGGGCTCGGGGTGGCCGGCCCCCCACCGCCCCGCACTCCAGCTGGCTTCACAGGGCAGGGGTAGGTGGCCGGCCCTTGCCTTTGTTGGAGGAGCTGCAGGTGCCGGGGGCCTCCGTCGCTGCCGGGAGGGAGTGGAGTCGGGAATGCCGGTTCCTCCTTTGAGGTGGTTTGTGTGAGCACAGTGGGGATGCACCGAGGCATAGCGCCCGGCGAGAGGGGCCAAGGGTTCCTCGCTCATCTGATGTGTCTTGTCATGGCTGCAGTCCTCATCTTTTTCCGAACTCTTGTTAGAGAGCTCTCATCTCTGCCGGACTGGCAGGTGATAAAAATAATTTGAGTGACAAACAGGTATTTATTTTTTAGCTTAGCAGCCAGCATTTCTGTATCTCGCCTTGGGCACTCTCATTAAAAGTCAAAGAATCACAAAATGCTCAGAGGGCAGGGCCTTAGCTTGGGCACACTGTTATAAGTCGAATGGCTTCACGTCCGTGGGCTTTGCTGCCCGCATTGATTTATAGCTGCGTTTATGGCTGAAGTTATAAAAAAGCTGTGATATCACTGCTGTAGGGGGACAGTAACCACAGCAAACTCATTGTACTCTTTAAAAATAAAAATGCAAGGAGGTGATCAGCCAGATTGCAACTCTGATGTACTCAGCAGGCTTTTGTTTGCTCTGTGCTTATACCACGCTCTGTGGACTCTGTACGCACCTGAAAAGCTCAAGTCTTTCTGCTGTTGCCAGGCTATTTTTGTGCCCTCCCTAGACCAGTACATTGGTTTTCCACTGTCCAGTTAACATGGTGCAGGGGAGGTGTGATGAACCAACGACAGCATTTCTTGCCTCGGGATAGATGGACAACTAACAGGCATAGCTGGGTTCTGTAGTAACCGTATTTTTCTCTTTGCTTTTCTGTACTACAGTCCCTGAGAGCTACAGGTCTCTGAACTCTGTGCAAAGTGATGCTGCAGGTGCTCCAGAGTTTTGTAAAGCAGCTGGCCAAATCCTTATCTCCTTACTCAATCCATCTCATTTCTCACTTGAGCAAATCTCCTGCTGAAGCCCTGAGGAAGTAAATGGATGCTGTGTTGAGTAAGGGATTCAGCAGTTTGTCCAGGAAGAGGTGGGTGAGTGGGATGGAGAAGTGGCTCATAAGAAATAGCTCATATTCTGGGGATTAGGCATCGCTGCACCCCTGAAGGTGATTTAGGCCTGTAAAATGCACTCCACCCCTCAAGTTACTGCAATTAAAATCTGGCATACCAGGAAACAGCGTATAATAATCAGGTTAGCGAACAGGGAGACAACTCAGCTGCAGATTTGTGTCGGTTCTTGATGCTGAGTGTCCACCATGCCTATGACAAATGTGAATATGAGGCTTTCTTCTGCCCCCTCTGAATAGATGCTTAGATTGTCAACTCGCTCAATACCGACAGCTGAGACCGGTTTTTCAAAAAACAGCTGAGCTACTGCTCCAGCACTTCAGTAACATCCATATTTTCAAAGGGGAGCTGCTAGGGTAAAATTTCAGGATGTGTTCCTTAAAGTGCAATGTGTATGCAAGCCAGGAAGAGAGATCCAGCTGTGCTGGCGGAAGAGATTAATGCCCTCGCTTGCTCATCGTGCCAGAGATCTCATCCATCTGCCACTGGAACAGTTCGTGTAAGCACTCCCTTAATCTTTAGCTTTAAACCATTTAAATTGTTGGTCTGAACTGACCTAGTTTGTTTTGCCTTTAACATATTAGGAAGTGCTCACGCAAACCACTGCACCAGCAGATCGAGTTTGGCCCCAGCTCCTACGTGCTGTTGGAAAAGGTCCCGGTGAGGGCTAATCTTGCCTTTCAGGTCTTGGGTCTGCACCCCATGGCCAGGTCCCAGGTGGGACACGTCTTGCCTGACATTCAGACCCCTCCCTAGGATGGCCCCTTTGTATCTGGAAACTATCACTGTTCTAAAGGGTGAGTCTAAAAAGAGTAACTCGGGGAAAATATCTTCTGTTTATTGAATCTTTCTCTGTGAACGTAACTGTTTCTTCAGCTTGGAGGGCTTGTAGTCTTTTCCCATAGAATTGTCTTAATTCTCTAATCCTAAGGTGGAAACCAGTCCTTATTTTATATGAGTATGACTTTTGCTTCCTTCTTATGGCTGCCTTTCTTTATAGAAGCTGCAATTACTTTTTTTCATTTACACTTGTCCTTTAGAACCAGCTTGTGCTTTGTTTTCTGTTATGTAAGATAAGTTAGATGTTGTAATTTATACAGAATGACTTTTGATTAGCATGATTCAGCGCTGGGATACCCCAGGACCTGTAAAGATAACGTCATTGTTTTACCTGTGTGCAGTAGTCTTGGTCCTTAAAGATGTGTTGATGATCCTTCTGCTTGCGTGAGCTCTGCAGTACATGATCTTCATTTCGGGCACCTCTGACTAACAGACCTGAGCACTTCTGCACCTCAGAGAGAGTTGATCCCCATCTTTTATGGCCAGGTCTGAAAGATTGTTCCTAATGGCCTCCTGGTCCTGAACAGCCCATGAAGAGGGGTGACGCTCTGATTCCCCAAGCAAATCCCACAGCGTCCCCAAGGGCTGCTGTGACTTGATGTCTCTGAAAAACTCAAGAGATTTTCAGTGATGGTCAAGAGCAAGTCTATAGATAGTCCTGTTAGTTCTGGGGTAGAATAGAATGAAAATGTCATTTCTCTGTATTTTTACTTTTGTTTTGACACAGTAAGTAGGTAGACCTGTTGTCTAAGGGGGTTAAAACTCTCTGAGTGCAAGGTGCAGGAAAGCATTTTGCTTCCAAGTAGGGTTGGGATGCAGGGCAGATTGGTACCACCACAAAAAAGTGGAGTGCATTTGACAGACCAAGACAGTTGTAACCTCTCAATTGTCACCTCCTGAGAAGCTGAGATCTCCCCTGAGCAGGCAGAGCGCTGCTCAGGTCAGTACTGATTTACACCAGCTGAAGATGAGAGTCCTTTACTTCCATTGAACTACATCCTGAATTACTACTTCGCAGAATTAAGCCACGATCCTAGAAATATTTGCGCCAGAGCTGCACAGAGCACACTTTACCTGTGTGGGAACACCAGTAGGCTGTAAAGGCTCCTGAGCTTGGTGGGTAGAGCGAAATCAAGGCCAGCAACAAACCCACCTTGTGCACAGACAACCACAGCGGTAAAAGCCCAGCTATGCACAGAGTTGGTGCTGCGGCACTGGGCATTTGGAATTATTACAGGAATTATTATAGGAATTAGTATTCCTATAATAAAAGGAATGATCTTTTTTTATATATCAGCGTGTACAACCCAGGAGTGGTGGGCTCCAGTGCCTGAACAGGCAGGCTCTCTGGGTGGTACTGTGGCACAAACAGTAAGCTATAATTGAGTATAACCGTAAACTTCTGTTCAGAAAGCCAGGAATTGACTAGGGATAAAAGCTAATTTCTCAGCCCCACAGATTCTTCCTTCCAGCTAGGGTCCAGGTCTTTTTGGCAGGGCCACGCAGGGAACCGTGCGCTCCGACCGCCGCTCGGCAGCACAAGAAAAGACTCTGGTCTTCAGGGCTGCGTGCCCAGCTGCCTGCCTACAAGCTGAATTCACATGCGCTCTCTGAGGGCAAACTACTCATGCAAAGCAGGGGAAGTCCTACATTTCAGAAAGCGTCGATTTAGGGTGTCTTTGAAAGGGTGGCAGTCTCTGGGGTCGAGGTCTGGGTGCAGTGGAATGCCTATTGTCAAACCTAAAGACCAAAGCGAAGGCTACATATTGTGGACCCAAATGCAGCTGGCACAAACCAAAAATGTGCATGTGAGTGCCTTTCTAAGTACCCAGTAATCCTCCAGGGCAAAACGAGGATTAGGTCTCTCTCACAGACAAAGAGGGAGTTCATTTTCTCAAAGATCCCTTGGCCAATACCAAATGAAGTGAGGAACCCAAATGAATGCGAATACTCCTTTCAGATCTCTGCTTGCAAACAGGTACGGCGCCGAAGCAGCTTGTTTGTGCATTTGTGTGGGTCTGTGCAAACACAGCGTGGCCAGATTGCAGGATTGAGGTCAGGTCAAATAAAACCCATCCAATCTCAGAGAAAAGGGGAAGCCAGAAAAACACTAGACAAGTAGGACTAGACGGTATTGCACAGTCAAAATGCGGTTTCCTTTCTCCAGATTTTTTCTCGGTGGACCTGAAGGTCAGTGCTCATTGAAGTTGTTTAAGTTGGAGTTGCCTAAGTGAAGAGCCCTCCTAGAAGGAAAGCTGTGAGTCGGAATTAATTCCAAGTGACTTCTCGGCCTCTGTGTTTCTTTGCCCTGAAATACCGCGTGCGTGGCATGACCATGTAGGAGCCATCAGATTGAAAGCGATGGCTGCTTGAATGTGAGATGTATCCATCTAAAATTTGCCATCCCAAGACAGCTCCGTGATTTCTTAGCCCTTTAATTTGCCTTCACAAAATGGCCTGTGCATTTAGAAAAGCACAAGCCGCTGCTGCACTGTTCCTGGAAAATTTCTTCTTTTCCCTTTTGGTGATTGGTTTATGGCACGAAGATCAGCTCTAGTAACCCTGTCGTAACAGATATCAGCATGGATGTGCCTGTGATGCATATAAAAAAATTTGTATTAAGTAGTCCTGTTTCTTAGAAGCAGCAGCCAGCAGCACTCTGAATGGTTTTGGGTTGTGTGGTTTTTTTCCCTGAGCTTTACTGACACATCTGAATCCAAGAGGTGGATATTATTGTTTCTACTTGAGACTTGGATCTTGCTGCAGAACTCTGGGAAGAATATCTAATTCGGTCCCAAGTTTCCTGTGCTCGACTGAGATTTCAAAACCTGTCTTGCTCTGCATTAGGATGAAGAAGGAGTTCCAGGGGTTTTCACAGGTAGAGCCTTTTGCGTTTTGATGTGTCCATGAAACGGCCTTGAATTCCATATCTGCCTCCTTTTAGACTGTGGACTTGAACCTGGCTCTTCCCCATCTCAGGTGAGCGTCCTAAGTGCCAGGCTGGAGATTTTACCCAGGAACTGAGAGGTTTTTCCCAGCAAAAGCTTTAGTCCAAACGGCACGCCCTCCAAGGAGAAGTTTCAGTTCCATTTACGAGAATTTTTGTGATGAAAAAATTGTTCTGCCCACATATTTCCAGTTGGTCCTGGCTCTTTGTCTGGCTTGGGGGTCCCGTGAGCACAGACTAACAAACCTATGCAGACGTTGCCTCTACCAGCTAAGGCCCACATGTGCTCTGTCCAGGAGAAGACCTGGGCCTTTGTGCTCTGACACACGGGGCACTTCCACTTCAGCTAAAGGAGATTCTGTGAGTGTGACAGATATGTGGATTACGGGCTATTTCTGGACCAGCCACAGGAGGTAACAAAATAAGAAATACGTAAGCAATCCAGTCTTTTCACTTCAGGCAGAGCAGGAGGATCTGCAAAGCAGCGTGCCCACTGACGAGTACGAGGTCGGTGCCCGGGATGAGCGTGGTCTCTTTCTGCAGCCCTGCCCGGGGGAGCCCTCTCCTTAACAGCGTGGAGGAGGCAGGAAGGCTTGCTGTTTGCCAAGAGATGGGGGACTGTCATGGAGGCGGCATTTTCATTCACAAGGAGATGTAATTCCAGCTCATCAGCTGCTGAGAGCTTGCCTGTAGCCTGCAGGATGAGGATAGCCAGAGGTGAAGCCGCCAAACTGTCCTTATGTCGCTTGGCTGAGCTGGGGATCTCAGGATGCCCTGTGAGATTGTGTAACGCGGGGTGCTGTAAGGATAAAACAGCAGCCTTAACTCCTCCGTCTCCCTCCTTGCAGGGTTGTCGGAGCCGAGTTCTGCTTTGTTGCTGCTTCTCCTTATTTTTGTGTCTGTGCTGTGCTGTTGGCTGTTTCTGTAGTGGAGGAGCGTTGCCTCTTATGTTCTGATTTAAGACAAAGGGAAAAAATATCAGGAAATGCCTACAAATCTCTGTAGAACTTGGAAGAGGAGTTCCTTGCTTTAAACTCAATTTCAGAAGTGTCAGAATGTGAGCAGTTATTTTTCTACGAAAGCTTTTAATTCTGATAGTGGTTATAAACACTCCTGTCAATCCCGAATGATGTAAAAATCAGAATTTAAGCTCCATCCTCTCTTCTAGGAATAACGCTAGGCTTAGAAGTAATGAGACATTAAAAATTACTAAACCTATTAAGATATGGGGGTTTGATCCTCTGGGACTTAGGTCTTCTATTACTGTGGCAGCAAACCTGGCATTAGTTTAAAATAAGTAATCATGACTCCAAGAGGTGGAACCATTAGAAAAACACCCATTGCAAAAGATTTAAAAAAACCTTTAATCATTTTTAAACATAGTTCCAGGTGCTGTTTATGGATGATCTCAGCCATATCCTAGACTCATACCTGGAACTACAGACAGCTAAGCAGAACAGCAGAGTACAGGATGGTAGTGCAGACAGAAGAAGTGTAAGGCTGATGTGCTGAAAAACAAATGCCATGAGCAGACAAAACTTCACAAGTTTGGTTTTGTACAGCTTCCCTGTGTAAAATCTCTCTCCTCTTTGGGAATTGTAGCCAGGCAGCTGAGCTCACACCGCAGCGTTCCCTCAATGAGAGCAATGATTTATGCTACTTCCATTACTCAGGGAACTATTTTTATGAAACATGGAGTTTAATTCATTGAGAATAATATCTCTGCAGACCCTGGCTGAAATTGGTCAGCTGGTTCAGACAGCTTGTTGGGGGATCTGCTGGGCAGAGGCACGCACCCACCTTGTTGTCCAGGCTTGATTTAGGAAACCAATCTGTACTGGAATGTGGAGATTATAAATAAGGATAAGGAAGACCAAAGAAAGTGAGAAAGAAGAGTCAAGAGCCCAAAAGCTTAAGATAAATGGTATGAAACGTTTCAAGTATGCAGGTAACGGGAGGTCAGCGCAGGAGGCAGATAAGGCGGCCAGAGAAGGTCAGAGACATCTATGGTCAGAAGCAAAGGATCTCCCTAAAACAGCGAACGAGTTCTGCAGGGATTGTGGCGGCTTGGGAAGGACACGAGGCTTTGGATGGCAGCAACAGGCAAACCAGTCTTGTGGGGAGTTGATGAATGTAAAATAAGGCCACAGTGCTTCTTTGTAGAGCTCTGAAGAGGGTGGTAAAAAATAGGGAAACATCTCGCAGATGTCCGCTTCAGAAAAGGCAGCGCTGGATGTGCAGAGGAGATAGTGCCACGTGGGTCAAGAGGCGCTGCTGCCTCTTTCTTCTGGCGGCTGCTGCTCTCTGCACAAGGCAGAGGCAACCAAGCTGTGGGGCAATGAAACTTCTGAGGAGCAGGCTTTTCTTTAAAAAAGGCTTAAATCTGTAGTACTGTATTCTTTCGCTGTTTGTCGAGCAAACATCGAGAAAAAAATCCTAACAGGCCATATTTTTAGATGAAGGAAAAGCTGAGCAGAGTGTCTTCGTACAGCTACTCATTAACATGTGTGGTATTAAATACCAAAGGCACCATGGAAGCAGCCAGTATAAGTAACAATTCATAATTAAACATGAACTTTGCAGAAAAGGGGAGATTTCAGAGGCAGCTGCCAGCCTCAGGTGGGAGGTAAAGGAGTTTTAAATAGACTGCGCTAGGTTTCCTGTCTCCCGCTTGCGAGCTTTAGAAACACCACGATAACAAAAAGAACAACTGCAGGCCACTCCTTGCCAGGGATACTTTTTAGCTATGCAGTTGTGAGGAGGCACTTTGCAACATCCCGAAATAAAATGCAGCCCCGACCTTAAAGAACATCCCAGCAGGCTGGATGCTGTTGCAGAGAGCCGGCACGCCGCGCCGTCCTGGGGGCAGCTCGGGCTTTAGGAGAACGGTCACTCTAAGGAGAAGGCGTGAGTGGTGACAGTCAAGACGCAAGGTAGGCCCTCAACGTCTTTGCACTGGGGTGGCTGTTTCCATGTTATGGTTGAAGAAATATCTTCTTAGAGATCAGCACACTCCTGATCGTTAGACTGAGCTGCCTTAGCAAATGATTTAGAAATGTCTTAGAAAATCTTCCAGGATAAGCAGCCAGGTTGCTTGACTGAGTGTGAGGCAGAAAGCTGCAAGGGGAGGAAAGGTGCTGGGTTTGTGGGTCCTATTTGGGGGAGGTCTCCACCTCTGCAGCTGCAGCCCTGATGCTGGCCTCAGGTATTTTCCCTGCTCAGCCAGCTGTGCTCTCACTGGAGGCACCCCTGCATGGGTATCATCCTCTCTGGCAAAGCACCTGGCGGTGGCCGCTGCTGAAGGGCTGCTGTGCTCCATCCCTGATGTGCGTGTACTTCGCTGGGGGAAGGATCCTCATCTCTTGTGTTCCCCACCGGGCTTGATTAATGGTGTTATTTATAGACTGGCTGATTAGTTTTCAATGTCTTACTGAGCCTGCCGTTCCACACAGAGCTCAGTAATTATTGTTTTTTAAGAGGCTCGGGAAAAACTCCGTTGCATTTCCTTCTTACCCCTGAACAACAACCCCAGAGCCCATGCAGACACTAATTAACGTTTCTTTGTCTCTGCGAGGTAAACCCCAAAGTTATGCATGCTGGCAAGCACGGGTTTCTCACTGTGCGAGGGAGAACACCCAAGCTGCTTACCCCCCCGCTGCTTGTAGCCACCGATTGTGAGTCGGATCTGTGTGTGTCCATATGGGAATATCTGGAAGTGACTTACTTAGAAAGCTCTGCTCGCAGCAGAGTTTAGAGTCTGTGTTGTCTCTTGCTTTCTTCACGTGCTTCGAAAGCTGTTTTTAAAAAAAAAAGACGACCCTAAGTGCTGAAAGATCACTGGGCTCTGGTGATGGGGAAGCCGTAGGCGCTTACTCCTTTATATCAGTTTCTCAGGCTACTTACTCTTTTTTATGTATTTGGCACAGGGGCAATTTCCTAGTCCTAAATATTGTTTTTGGCTACTCTGGAGATAGCTGACTGGAGAGAAGACATGAGCAGCTCTACTTACTGCAGGAGTACAGCTATTGTGTGGCCTGGGAGAGCCAAAGTCTGCTATTTAGGAAACGAATAGGGAAGTTATGCCTGAGCACTGCCAGAGGTTTGTTAGGAAAGTTGATTGCTGATCCGAGGCGTCTCCTATGAACATGGCAAAGATCTTCTACTGTGTCAGTATCTGCTTTCAAACAGGTTGAAACAGCACTCTAAGAATTGTCTCAAAGAAATCGCCTTGACTTTATAAGTGTTTTGGTGTTGTGATGAGGGTTATAGTACCGTGCCAGTTGGCGGCACTTTGGGACATCCAGATGCCTTTTCCAAAAGGGCTCGGCACCTGCATTGCCCCTCAAAATCAGCAGGAGCCACAGGCATCGGCACTTCTGCAAATAAGGCTGCTGGGCCAGCCCGCAGTATTGACCCACCAGTTCTGACTCATGCAAGGGTTACCCCGAATCAATGAGGCAGGTATGGTCACAGGCAAGTGCCTGTTCTCCCCTTTAAACCAAGGTCGTGTCACCCCAACATGGTACTGTCTGTGAAGGATCTTCAGGTAAACTGTATCTTCTCATCGTGGCCCCGTTAGCAGGGAGGTGTAAGAGATGGTAGTTCCCCGTGTGGGAAATGAGGCCTGAGCAGGGAGGTCGGGATTTACCCCGGAGTTAAGACAAGTGCCTCTGCTGATATCCTTTCCCCTCTAATAGGATCCTGCCACGACGCTGTCAGCGAGACAACTCATTAGGCTTCAGCACGATACGCAGCAGCCTCGCCGCGGATTTGAGCTGTGCTTCAACGCTCCCAGGGGCTTTGTGGGGCCCCTTATCACAGAAATCTCTCCAGGGCAGCGCTGTAGGGGCAGAAGTGCAGTTCTTTGTGGCTGGGGCCATCTCTCCAGCGTTTCCATACTAAGCCTTAAACAGGGGACTTTGTCCTCTAAACGCTACAGCTGTAAATATATTTTGCTTAGAAAATTGTATACCTATTTGTGTATATAAATCGTTTGTGTACAATCTTTTAAATCCTCACCTGTAGCAGGCCTTCTGTCCTTTCTCTATCTTGCAGTGAAGTCTCCTCTAAAAATTAGTAATTTCTCATGGTAAACTTGGTAAGCAAAGAGAACTGGAGCAGTTAACGGTATTGGCACTTCGCAGGGCTGCAGTAAAGGAGGTTGTGCTCCCAGTATATAGCAAGGCTGGCACAGGAGCAGGGAGGGGGATCTCTGTGGTTTGATGAGAGGCTTGACATCATCTCAGAGGAGAGGGGTGGCAGAGACAAAGCAGAATGGGATTTGGCACACGGAAAGAAAAGGCAGCTAAGGCAGGATTTGGAGTAAAATTTGGATGGAGATAAGCAGGGCGAGCAAAAAGGCTGTTCCGGACTAGTCGCTTTCCCTAATCTAGGTGAAAGTGCTGCTGCGCTTCCCTGGTATATCTCATCCGCAATGTGAGGCTTAACATTCCTGCCTGGCACGTGGGGGCTTGGGGAGGGAGCGTGGGGGAGGACCGAGCCGGACACAAAGACGGCTGGCCTCTCACCGGAATGGCATCCAAGCCATCTCAGCTATCCAAAGCCCCAGATGCCGGCATGTGCGCTCAGCCTGCAGCCCGCTAAGCACGCAACAAGAGGCAATTACAACGCACCTCCGGCCACGGCCCGCTGCGGGCCCAGGGAGGCGCGGAGGGGGTCCTTTCAGACGCGCTTTTATTCAGCGTGGGGGTTCCTTGAGCAAGCAGAAATTTCAAATCTCTCCTGCGTTTCAGTGCTAAAAATGGGAGCAAGTGGGAATACTGGATCGTTTCAGGCTCTCGTGTGCCTGGGGGAAGGAAGGAGCTGAAGCGATGGTTACACGATGTTTGTGTGACTTCTGCATGCGTGTGATGAAGCAGGGTAAATATTTCTTTGCTAACTTTGTGAAAATATCAGTAGGGGGGGGACAGGCTTCTCTTTCTTGCTCTCACTGTGTGGACCTTTTTCTTAGCTTTTCTCTTGTGTGTTCAGAGCGTTCCCTGAGCTCTCGTAAGGTGGTTGTGTGTGGGAAGGGCCTATCCCACAGTGGAACCCCTGAACTCCACACTTAAGGATTTAGAGTCCCAACATGCAGATGTAGGATAATGAGTTTCGTGCCGTGGATGCTGCAGCTGATCTCACTCCTGTGTGCCAAGAAGCAGTGCTGCAGTATTGTGCAGCTCGTCCAAAACAATTGGAGGGGCGCTCGCAGGGTCTGAGCACTGCCTAGGTATAAAGGAGAGCAAAACCTCACTCTTGTAGCCTGCCTGGGCAATGACATAGAGAAGAAAAGGGATACACGTGGCTTTCGGTGACACTTTCTTTGTGCTTTTAAAAACTAGACTGGTGCCCCTGCCTTGCGCCCTGGGCCTGTGTATTGCCTTCTTTCCTAAAATCCTTATTAAATGAAGGATACAAGTGCTGAGTTTTTTGCGTCGATTTTTGCATGGCCTTGGTTTCTTTTGACAGGGACACACGTGCAGCAACAGGATGCGCCGACCTGTCTCCCAACCCACTCAGTCCAGACTGTGTCACCACTGACTTTCAGCCCAGCAAAACCCCGTGGTCAGGAGGAGTTAAGTTACGGCTGAAGACAAGGTGAGAATGCGTATATCTGTGTCCCTGTCTGCTGTGTGTGGTTTGTGGCTGCTGTTCTTGGAGAGCAGCTGGCAAACTCCACTTCCCTCCTGAGGGAGTGAGGGCAGCAGTAATGCTGGAGCGGAGCAGCGTGAATCCCCAGCGTCTGTGGCATTAGGCAGTGGAAGAGGTCCAGGACAGTTTCTTAACCTCACACCCACCTTTTCCCAAGGCTTCCTTGCCCTCAGCACGGCGCCAGAGAAATGAATTCGCCTTTTGGACCTTGAGTCAAGCATGAATGTTGCTGGATGTCAGTAACATCTACAAAGGGCTGGGTGTAAAATAGTTACTGCTCTGGCTGCCGATATGCCTGAGGGTGACTCACTGAGAAGGAGTCCTGGAAAGAGGTGTCCTTTCTCCTCAAAAACTTTTGTCAGTGGTGGTCATCGGAGATGTTGGACCAAAAATATCTCCACAGAAGTGGTGTAAGCCTGCTGTGGCTCCCCAGCTTTAGGTACCTGGCTTTCCAAAATCACCTGGCTGCTTCTGAGTCTGTGAGTTTCAGCGGGAGTTTGGCATTCATGACCACCTTGCTGAGTGCCTATCTGCATTTTTAAATGAATAAATGTCTTCAGAAGTCAATTTCCTGAATTGCTCGGGATCGGCCAGTGTTGTGGCAGAGCCTGATTTCCTTCCTTTGTCCATGCAGTTTAGGACCAAATCCTACAGCATTTACTCAGGCAAAGCTTTTGCTGGCATCAAAAGAGCCTCTTACATCAGTCAGATGGTTATCTGGATGACCTCATAGATTTTTGGTCTCAGTCTTCTGAGATTTGCACCATGAAGTCAAAGCAGTGACTTTTATTGGCAACATTGCATTCAGGCCAGACCTTGACTTATTTGAAGTCAAGAAGCTACACTGATTTCCTATAGCTGGAGGAAATGTGGCCCAGCGCCTGTTAGTGAGCAGCTGAGAAGGGAATGCGACACGTGAAGTCATGTTCCGATCTTATCAGCAAGGATGCACTTCTGGAGCAAACTCACTGACCTTAGTGGAGTGTGCTCCAGCTTTTAGCCACTGCAAACAGTTACGGATGCTGACCCTGCTCAGCCTGGGTGGCTGCAAAAGGAGGAGAAAGGGCTCAGCTCTTCCGCCAGTGTTCATGTGGGAACTTCAGTAAATTTCTCTTGCTTTCCTCCAGATGAGGGTTTGCACCATAAATTACCTCTCTCTTGGATGGAGCAGATTTTAGAGGCTGAAATCTCTCCTCATGCTAGTTTTATCACGGAGAGATTTATCTCTGACTGGGGTGTGGGACTCTGCAGTCCCTGAGGCATGTGACCCCCAGCCAATTTGGGAAAGGAGCTCCCATATATCCACCACCTTCCTATAGCAATGAGTTATTCAGCATATGCTTTCTGTAAATCCCGCTTTCCTGTCGATCCAGTAGCAGACCTTCACAGAAGCTCCAAAGTTTAGCGTTTCACTTGGATTAATTTGTCTTTGGATGCAGAGCCAATGTTTTGCTTTACTTTTCCGGCAGTGTCAGAGGCTGTGTCTGCATATCTCAGTTTAACTTGCGCTGAAGCTTTGGTTACAAACAGGAAGTTGCTTTAATGTATAAGAATTTGAGTGTGGGAGGGTATTTCAGACTCAGCAGCCTTTGCTTTGGCCATAGCATCGGGTGCAATTCCCCCGCTTGTTTACTTGCCGCAGACTCACCCTAGGCGGTGAAGGCGACGGGCTGTCAGCAGTCCCTATCGGTTTCTGAAATTTGGGGTGATGAATGAATGTCCTTAGTCAAAGGGGAACTCCAGAGCTCAGGACCGGTTTCTCAGGTGTTGCAGCTGAGCATCTATGGAAAGGAGCAGCACAGCACTAGTCTGCAGTTCACCCTCCCAAGTGTACACTCAACGATTGCTCACTGAAGCTTGCCTCATTTCCTCCGCTGCGCAAAATAAACAAGGCCAGGGTGGTATTGCCAGCCAGCGCAGCTGCGTTACTACAGCTCTACCCGTCAGTAAAGGGCAATCTGAGATGAGAGGGAGGGAAGAATTAGGTCTAGAAATCCAGATGCAGGGGTGTCTTTCACCAAAAAAATGTTGATTACCAACGTGATTGAAAGTTTCCCTGAGGGAGAGGACAGGTTCATTAGCTGTTCTGTGGCTTGAATTGTGTTAGATCACTGCAGATTTGCTGTTTCACTCACCCCACTGGTGTAAGTCCCAGTGATATACTCGAGGAAGGCCACCTATCCCACGCACTCCCTGCAGGAACAGTGGGAAGGTGAATTCCCAGCCAGGAGTAAATCACGAGTTCACCTGACTAGCTAAAAGTTTAAACTCCCCTTGGTGCCCTTTGCCTTTTTTTTTTTCCTTGCAGTACCTCAGCAAGCAGTCTGTGAACAGATTCCCCGCCACACACACACACAAATGTTTGTATATACATACATACATTCAGCACACCCACCTAAAGGACCTTCTTCTCTCCCGTTTATCATTTCTACATTAGCACTTTGGTGTTGAGTTTATTAGCGTTGCCTGTGATTTGTAGCCCTGTAACCCAGAGGAGAACCCAGCTACTGTCTGAAACGCTTGCCCTGAAAATCCCCTTGGTTACCTGCCGTGACTCATTGTCCACGTTACGTTTGGATAATCAGGCTCACAGGGCAGCGTTTCTGCTGCCAGCCACCGAGTTCCTCCTAAGCACTGAACGAGACTAGGAAAACACATTCCTTCCATTGTTTCTAAGTCTCTCCTGTTGCAAGTTGCTGTGTGTTTGATACCAGGGTGTGAAAGAATCTAAGCTATGCTTGTTTTTCTGTCTTTTTAACTAATTTACTGACTGGAGAAGAATGAGGAAAAGTTATTTGAATTAAGCCCGTTGAGCCAATTCATCAGTATGGATAAATCAATGCAGCTCTGTGACTTCTGCAAAGCCACGGGCAGGGGAAGCCACTGTAGGGTCTGCCTGCTGAGATTTTCTGCCTGTGCTCTGAGAGATGATGTGAATGGCTGGAGAAGGCAGGGAATAATAGGATCCTTCTCAAAGACTGTAAGTCAGTCAGCTGTCTCTTTTTCCATGTCTGTTCTTTTTTCCTCTTTTTCCAGTGAAGGAAACAGAGGAAAATTGTAGCAAGAAGAGGAAGGTTGCAGAGGGTCTTTAATCCAGCACTCACCAGCTCCTCGTTCTAGCCTACGCATGCTTTAAGTACCAGGCAGGAGGCTGTCTTGGCTTCCACATGTCTAAGCCTCAGTCCTGCGTGAACGGCGCGGATGGACTATCCTGGCAGCGAGTACTTTCTCAAAATAGAGATCCAAAATACTTTTTATTTTGCAATTTAAATCATGCTTATCGTGTTGCTTGGTAATGCTTTCTTTAAAAAAGAAAGCTGTCAGAAGATCCCAGGAGGACAAAGTCTGTGAATCCAGCAATCAACAAGAATGAAGTTTGTATACCTCACCTCTCGCACTAATAACCGAAGTGCTGCTGTTCCTGTTCAAGCCTGTTGTCTGCTTAGTGTCAGGGAATGTCAGTGGGACCCTTTCTTTGTGTAGGGCAAAGTCCTCAATCTAAATATTGCCTGTCAGACGTACGCTTGGGCAAAGGGAAAATGAAGCAGCAGCGCACGGCCCAGTTCCTAGCACCGCGCTCTGCGGTAGGCCCGTTGGGTGATTTTATGTAAGTCACTTCACCTCTTGAGGCCTGTGTTTCCTTTTCTGGAAAATGGATAAATACCCCTTTCTTGGATAGGGCAGCCTGGGGGTTACCAAAGAAATGTGATAACACAGAGGTGTGATGTGCAAGGCCAATAATCATTAATTACAATGTTTGACTGCTCCTGAGTTCAACTAAGGAGCGACCGTTGCTCACAGCTGCCATCACCTCTGAGCGATCCCAGCACTTCCTTCTGCAGCCTGGGGCGGAAGCGTTTCTTTTGAGAAAAGCCATCTTTGGTCTCCTGCAAACTCTGGCAAATTTTGCTGCAGCACTTAACGCTTTCATGTATCCTCAGCCATCCACACCTTATCCCTTACCAGAGGCAGCATGACAAACATTGCTGTGCCCTTGGTCAGTGCTATTCACAAAATAATCTTTGTGCACCATTTTTCTCTGTCTGCTTTTGGTGTCAGGGAGAGAAGAGAAGGAAGAGAGACAGGCTGTTTCCTGCATGTGGAGTTGAGAAGAACAGTAGAAAAAATCTGTGTGTGCATCCACATACATGGCTGCCATCTCTGCTTTCACACAGGGCTTTTCTTTCCAGTGGTATGGTGGGGACTTTTTCCTGAAGAATCGGCGATGGTAATGGTAGGAAATCTGAGCAGAAACCTCTGATTCTCTGCTTCCTCACCCCACAGAGACTTCAGGGAGCTTGGTACCTGTCTCCCAGTTCTGACGTGATACTCAGGGCCTGATCTGATGCAACCCAGACATCCCAAGTGATGCTCGTCAAAGGGAAAAAACAAATAGCATCTGTCGTCAACTGGAAACAACATGCAGGCACGACATCTGCCTATGCCACTGGGAAAGGGGCCAGAGAGAGAAATGAGGCTGGACTGGTCTGGGCTAGAGCCCTAAACTTGGCTGGGGTATTTTTCTCAAGGTTTTTTCTTTTTTTTGGTTTAAGACTGAGACTGCTAAAAAGTGTGAGATACTCTGAAGGGATTCCCTGGGTGGGGAGTTGTCCTCTGGAAGCTGCAGAGATTAACATATTGTGGAAAAGAAGGTTGTGTCCTGATATGAGAATATTCACACATTTCACCTAAGTGTTCTGAAGCGAGGGCTTTTTCAGTGTGTTTTTTACTTAGGGAAAGTTTTAATCTGAGCATAAAGAGGGGTGGGAGGTGCAACTCTCCCTTTCCTTTATAGGTGAGGAGACACTCTTGCCCAAGATCCATGACATGAAATATCATTTCATATACTTCAGGTCTTTCTAACGGGTCATCCTTCTTTTTAGTCAAAATTGTGAAGGGACAGAGCTCACTCCAGATCTCTCCTGCCCCAGAATTTACCAGAAGGGCTCTGTGAGCCCAAAAAGACAGATTCAGTGAAAGACACATCAAGCTGACGCCATTATGGTCCGACTTCTTTCTAATTGGCCTCGTCTGTTACGCTTATTTTTAGAAGCATGACTGAACCTTAATTAAGAGCGACGTTGCTTTGAGTAGATTGTGGCCTCGCTCTGTCGAAATCCTAATAGGCTTCTGAGTGCTTTAGTTTTTCCTTCATCTCCTGCTTAAAAGCTAGGCATAGGGACTGTAGCAGCACGTTAGGATGTCTGTGGAACATATCCCTGTTATGCTAGCGCTCCTTTTAGATGTGGCCATCTTGGAGACAGGTCCGCACTGGTGAAAATTCAGATTGTTGTTTATGCTTTCTGTTGATGCAGGTACACAGTCGCCCTGGGAGATTAGATGCTATGTCTAATCTGCACAGCAAGTACATCCCATGACGTGCCCCAGAATCCTGCTCCATGAAAGACCAGGGTATGGCATGTGACGGGAGGGAATTACTTCCTTCCTGCTTCTCATCCCAATGTAGAAACTGGTCTCATAAATTGGGCGTAACGACAGTCATCCACCTGCAGTTCTTCTTGTCACGGCAGCAGCGGTCAGTATTGCTGTATTGCTGTGCTCCTTGGCCTCAGCCGAAGCATGCTGCTGGCTGCTGGCAACCTGGAGGCTGCTGTCGGAAACGTGGAGCACAGGAGTCTGCAGGGGTTATTTGAACATCTTTTTCTCTTTTTCTTTCCTTTTCTTCCCTCCCCACCCTGCCCTCCAAAACTGCTCCACTTGGAGATTTAGGAAAAGGGAAACTTTTCTAGGTAAATGTAGAAAAAATGAAAATGGCAATTTGAAGAAGCCAGGTTGTTTGCTTTGGTTAAAGATGGGCCTTTTTACACAGAAGTATCTGTGCTGTCTTGGAGGACACTGGGCTGGAGTACATTCGAATTGCAAAGCGCTCAGGTTGTGTGTGTACTCTGGCATCGGTGAGGAACAGTATGTAAAGAATGGAAATCAGACTGAATACGTTGTTCTGTATGGTTTTAGTTTGTAACCTTGGGAAAAAGATAAATCAACCTTTCAGTTATACTGTGAAGAAAGCTTCAGATGGCTGTTCTTTAGATGCTGATTCATGTGTAGAGTTAGTGCCAAGGTATCTTTATAAAGTTCCATTACTGTTTTGCATACAAAGCATAAAAATAATCTACAGAGATTACAGAGAAGAACACACTCAGCTCTTCCTAATAAGAGAGAGCTACAGAGCTATTAATGGTAAAGGGCCTCAGAAATGTCAGTATGGTCCTTGCAGCCCAGACTGCGTCAAGCCTTTGCCGGACTGCGTTACAGGAGACTGCTAATGTGCCGGTCATGTTTCTGTCTGAAAATGCTGTGACCAGTATAGCAGCAAGGAGCACCCAGATAGCAGCAGCTGGACAAGATTAAAGACTATTCTTTTCCCTTTGGTTTTCCAGTTTACAGTGTGAATTTGACAGTATCTGGTACGTAATCAGTGTTACAGCTGCCGCGGAGCCTATTTAGATGCCAGCATTGCACCAAGGTCCACTGACTTCTCCGGGTATCTTCGCTCCGAGGCATTTGTCGTGATGCCAACCTGACCCGGATGCCCAGGTTATCTGATGACTGGAGGTGTCCATGAGGAACCGGGAGTCTCTTTTCCAGCCTTGGCATTTACAACAGAGGGATCACTTTCTCCATTATCTGAAGTGGAGAATTTTTTAGTAATAAGGTTGTCCAGACGCTTTTGCAAGTATGGTACAGGTGCAGCCCTGGAGGAGCTAGTATAAAGGATAAGGGGATGAGATCATTTTGTTGTTGTTGTCATTACTGTTATTATTACAGTTCTGCGTTTCAAAATCCTACAACCTCCTGGAGCAAAGTATCAGCTGTTGCTCTTGGTTTTGTTGAAGGCAACTGAGCTACACCAAATTTATGCCAGTTAAAGATCTAATGATTTATTTTGTCTTCACTCAAGTCAGGAATTAGCTGCTGCATTTGCAAGTTTTTATAACTCAGCCAGTTTGTCTGGGATGAATCAGGATCCGACATTGTGGGCTTTACAAAACCAGTTCTGGCCCACTTGCCAGAAAGAGTTTTAATCTTGCACTGGTTTTTATTGCTTCCTGAAAGTTGTGCTCTGCAGTAAAGCAAGTGTAACCAAAAGCTGTTGCAAAATTGGCAGATTAACCATGTTCAGCTCCCCCTTCATCTGTAATGGGAGATAGCTGTTCTCCTTTAGACACTGTGGTGCTCACTGTTGTATAGCACTCCAGTTCCAGTCCTTTTCCCTAATTAGGCAATAATAATTATAAACTAAGCTTAAGGATGTAGGCTGAAGCAAGGTGCTATTTTCAGGTGTTACAGAAGGCTGAAGCTAGGAAATTCTTGGCGTTCCCTGAACACCCACACGCAGGCACTGGCAGCATCGGCTGTGCCTTTCTTTTACAACCTCAGAGCTCTGTCTCAAGGAGAGTCTTTCAGCTGATTCAGTGAGGACTGGATCAGGCCCCCTGTTCTCTGCCTTTCGGTGCACACGTGTGCGCGCAGACCCGCCATACTTCCATCCTGCTGCCTCCTTGGAGATCACCTGCGTGAGTCTGCAACACGAGCTGGAGATCATGCGTACTGCAGCGCTTCCTCTCTTGGCTTAAGCTCAGCTAAGATTCGGTTACCCTTAATCCACATTTTCAGGATCAGGTAGGTGTGGAAACTATGCAAGGTTATCCCGCACTGAGCTGGTACGGCATGTCTTCTGACTTAAATTCACAGTTTCACTGTTGTATTATTACAAGGATATCGGCCAA
Organism: Balaeniceps rex; assembly: GCA_013401315.1. Lineage (NCBI taxonomy): Eukaryota > Metazoa > Chordata > Aves > Pelecaniformes > Balaenicipitidae > Balaeniceps > Balaeniceps rex. The sequence goes on from VYZW01062323.1 coordinate 146,370, forward strand.
AAGGGTTTCAAATACCCGTGGCTCCGAAGACTGGCTACGCAGCTCCCTTGCAGCTTTTTACTGATCAAATCAAGGGATAACGTGCTTTGCTTGTGATCATTCAGTGTGCTTTCCCAAGCAAAAAAATAATGCTGTGGGCTTGTACTACTCAAAAGTACAAAGAGAGTCTTTAAATCTCTGCAACGGACAAGGCAAGAATGCGGGTTATTCTTAATAAACAGTTTGGTCAACTTCCCATCCGGCAGCGTTCAGCTTCCTTGTTTCTCTGGGCAAGGAGCTTAACAAAAGAGCTCTGTTTTAAACACACCTACGTGTGTAATGGTAAAACGGTGCTCAGTTTGGCTCGCCCTCTGTAAACCTCCAGTTCAGCTTTCCTTAAGATAATCCTGTCACAACAAATGTTAGAAGGAAAAGAATGTCCCTTTTTCTTTCTTCTTTAGCTGATGATGAGAGGATGACCTGTGCTTCTGAAATCTGTATGGAAAACCTGCTGGTGAAATGGTCCTACCTCTCACTTTCTGCCAATGCTTTTCCACATCGTAGAACATCAGCCAGCGCCAATGTTAACTTGTGCTAGTAAAGGTCCTGACACTGACAATCATTTTTTTACTTTGTACATTTCCGGTATCATTTCTTTTCACAATCTTAGGCAGTACTAGGAGAGTCCTCTTTCGGTGTCTTGTTTACATCTGATGAAAGCATTTTAGTCTATCTACTGACTTATTCAGGACATGCTGTACTGTAAAATTTTCAGTGAGACAAAGACTTTAAAGATGCTTCATATCCTGCTCTTGCATTTATGCTTTATAGGTAGCCAAGGTTGCCCTGCAGGCTGTCATATTTGGGACTTCAGTGGTACACAGGTCCAATGCTGCTCCTCGTTCTCACAGGAAGAGTTAGAAACTGCGGATATGAGTGCTAGAGCAGGGGGAGAGATCCCCCATGGAAAGCAGAGGGAGGATTAAGGACAAGCCCAAAGGCTGGGGCGAAGGAGAGTCTGTGCGGCATGTTCAGGGTACTTGATTGCTAATCCCCTGCTTTGACTTTCTGTTGCACCATTATGTGCTTTAAACAAGGTTGTCGGTGGTTTTTTTTCTCCTAAGAGCTGATGGAGGCCTTCCTTACCATTAGTGACTGAAGCAACCGAAGGCCAGCCGTGCCGTGCTATGCCTGGGGACGAACCCAGGCTCACGGGCTGCAGGGGGACAGCTGGCCAGCTGCAAGGCCCTGGGGGATGTGAAGGACGCACATTACTGGCACTTGGTTGTCTTGTCTCTTCCTGCATTTTTATCAGCACCGAGGAGAGATCAAAACAGCATTGTGCGGGCTTCCACCCCCTCATGGTATTTGATTCTTTAGATGACTTTGCCAGCCGTCACTTTAAAATGAAGGGAACCTTTTGAGAAAAGCGCTCCTTCAGCATCCGTAAGAATCACGTGCAGCCGCCCTGCTTGGTGCATCGTGTGGGAGCACGCAGCCCAGCCTGTAGACTGATCCCTGTGAATGGGCCCCCAGGCTCGTCCCAGAGGCGTAAGGCTTCTGGCTGGGAGGTAGAGGGGAAGACCCCCCACATTCAGTGATAACCCGCTTGTCTGCCCATGCCTCTTGCCTTGCAAATATGAGGGGGAACGTGTGTGAATGTCAGGAACCGTGATTGCTGCTTGATTCGCTTGGAAGAGACAAGAACATAGCAGCGAAACAGAAGTGAGCACGAGCAATTCTAAATGTGGCTGTTGGTGTTCCTTCACATTCATCTTCCTTGGAAGAGCTGGCCTGTTGCTGACGTGCAAAATCCTTCTGCTTTTACCTAGGCGGAGTGAAACTCCAGGCCGACCTCACTCCTGGCATTCAATCAAACTTGCGGAGAACCAACCCGATCCCAGCATGATGCAAATATCTCAGGGTATGCTTGGCACCCCTTGGCATCAGCCCTACCACTCCAGGTAAGCGCTACACAGCTGTGGTCCTGTGCTGCATAGGCAGAGATGTAAAGCAGTGTGCGTTTTGGATTTAGTATCATTTGCCCTGTTTTGACATATCTCCCACGGGTGTAGAAATCAGGCTCCCAAGCTAGCATGCCTCAAAACTTGTCCCCCAGTCCTATGTCCTGCCTTGTTTCCAGTGTCATGCTGGCTTCAGGGAGGCTCGGCCTTGTGCCCAAGGATGTATCTTGATGGTACTGACTACAAGATCAGGGCCTAAATCTAGAGCACAGATGTGGTGGAAAAATGTTACCAGTCGCATCCATACAGCTGGACAGGTTTACAAACAGCCAGGGTTAGGATTAGAATTAGGAAGGCTTCGGTTCCTGTTTGGTTACCCAGATACAGTGGCCATGTTTTCCTCCTTTAAGTGCTCTCTGAGGTGATTAACAGCTAGGAAATCAATTGCTTTAAAAATCACCCTTCCTCCCAAGATGGGAGCTCACTGCCAGGACATTAATACAGCTTTCTGTGGATCTGGATGCAGGAGCTGGAGTCCTGCTCTGTATCCTGCGGACTGCCCCCATGTAGAAACGCAGCATGGTTGTTTCCCCAGCAAAGGAAAAGAAATCCAAAGTCAAAATTAGCCTATTAAAAAAAAGGAAGAAAAGGGTATAGGTAGCAGGGCAACTGTGCCCATCAGCATAACCGAGCCTCTCTCAGGAGTAGCCAACAGTAGTGCATCACCGATGATACTCCCAGGGTGAGAAGTTCAGCAAGGGATTTCCTGGTTTTGGCAATCGCTTTCTGCAGGGGTCAGCTTTATCATAACTGTACGTGCGCGGCTGTTCCTCTAAGAAGTTAGTGCAGTGGTTTATCAGTCCCCAAAAGACTAAATTAGTAACCTTAGTGCTGTTAAAAGAAGGTGGTATGAGGCACCTCTGATTTTGGCTGTAGACCGTGGCTGAGGCAGATTGGAAGCCGTGGCGCGATCCCAGCGAGTTGGGGCTATTTATGTGAGGCCATGCGGTGTGGTGAGTATGGGGAGGAGAGCTGCCTGGGGCAGACGTACCCCTCAGCTACCCTGAGCAGCCCCAAAAGGTTCTTGGTGGTAAGTCCTGGGGCTGCTTGAGGGGGGACAAGTTTAAATTCTGCCCTTGGAGTATTTTCCCTGGAAAGGCAGAAGGGTTTCAGGAGCAGGAAACTCTCCTTGTAGCCACTGGGATTTAAACATCATTTCTTCTACAGACAAGACTGAGCCTTGACAGAGGGGAGGAAAAAGATAAGAGAGCATTAAAAAAAGTGAGGAGATGGTTGCAGAAAAAATGTATGTTCGTCTCAGTCCTTCAGCACAGATCATGCTGTAGCATATTCATTTCCCACCGAGGGGCTTTGCTTCCCAGCCACAGCTCCTGGCAGAGCCTTTGGCAGCGTGGCTCTGTCTCCAGAGTGCTTGAAGAGGAGCACGGGGAACATCTAGTGGCCAGCTGGCTGGGGCTGCGCTGGGCATTGCCAGGGCGATATTTATTTTAAAATAAAATAGAGTGGTGCATTTAAATGAGTAAACCAGCTTTATCCTGAGATTTGCCATAAGCCTTTCTGCCCGTCTCTGTGTTCCTCTGCATCTCTCTGCAGAGCTGCTGCTTTTTCCCCTCGCAGGCAGGCTTCCTTCTGCCTTTCCTCATCCTTAGCAGCCTTCTCCTGGCTGTCTGTCCTTTGGGCTTGTGGGTGTTAACCCAGCAGGGTGGAAGAGACTGCAGCTGGGATATGATCTGGAGCAAGCTTTAGGCTCTTCAGCAGACACTTGTTAGGGAGGGGGCTGTTAGAAAATGCACCTGCTGCCTCCTTGATTCCCAGGGTTGCTGTGCATCCCCAGCTCCCCCGCTGCGTGGAGCAGGTTTGGTTTTGTTATCCCAGTAGAGCAAAGCACGCAGAAATGGAGCTTGCCTTCCCCTGTGCCGGTTGAGGCTGCAGCTTGCACCCTTGCGAACCCAGGCTCCTCTCCGTTGCTGCTTGCAGCTCTGAGCCTTGCCTTGCTGCCCTTCGCGTGCGACAGCAGTCTTTCCTTTCCTGGTGCTTTCCTGTGGCTCTGCCAGGACAGCGCATGTAGCTGCACCAGGAACTAGAAGGGAGGGGAGCTGGGAATAGAGGGAAGGAAGGTGAAATCCTTGGGCTACACTCCCCAGTCCTCAGTGTATTTGCTTGAGTCTGGGAGGAGAGATTAGCCAGGGAAAACTCCACATAAATTTGTGATATCCCCATGTGAGGTGTAAAAAGAACTGTGGCTGGCACAAGGAGCTTCCTTGCCACTGACAGAAAGATCTCTCGATATCCTTCTTTTTGAACACATCTCTGGTGGCCACAAGTCCTCTTTGACACCCTTGTATCTCAGAGCAGTTGCCAAGGTGTACCTGCACCTGCAGAGCTACATGAGGAGGTGGCTGTGAAGACTTCCTGGGTCATCCTCAAACTGTTTCTGTTGTTGCACCCCCACTTGCCTCCACGCACAAACACATGCATCTCTTCTCTGTCTTGTCAGTTTAGTTTTCTCGCAGCAAACAGACTGTCCTTGGGACAGCTGAATTTCCAGGAAGCCTGCCAGGGCATAGCCTTCGTCTCCATAAAAAGAAATGAAATGGGAAAAAAAGAAAGATATTAGATTCCCCCTAGAACGCCTCTCGTGCTCCTCTCCTCCTCCTCGGTGGCGTCGGTACTCATTCAGCTTTCCAAGTGCTTTGGATAGGTTTGATGGGTGGGGTTGATCCTCCCTGGCTCCAGAGATGCACTGTCTTTCTGTCTGTATTTCCCTCCCACCCTTCTGTGGTAAATAAGAGCCTTGTGTTGCAATGTCAAGCAGTTCCTCTTTGTGAACTGGGATGACTGCAAACAGGGGATGGAGTCAGGCCCAAATATGGGTTTTCATCTGCACTTCTCAAAACTAAACATCTTGCTTCTGAGCTCACTTATAAGTTGTGCCTCTCCTCAGCTGACAGTGGGTTTTTACTCTTCTCTCGCTCTTCCCCAGCTCCTCAACCAGCGATCTCTCTGGCTATGAGCATGGCTATCTGAGGAGAAGTCCTGACCAGTACAGTTCCCGGGGCAGCATGGAGAGCTTGGACCACTCCTCCCCTGGCTACCACCCTTGTCACCTGTCCCCGGCCAAATCCACCAACAGCATCGACCAGCTCTCCCACCTCCACAGCAAGAGAGACTCTGCCTACAGCTCCTTCTCCACCAACTCTAGCATCCCTGAGTATCCCGCTCCTCCATTCGGCAAGGAGTACTCCTGCTCCATGGACAGCATGCAGTCCCGAGGCGGCCTGCAGGAGGGGATGAGGCAAGCTGACATCAGGTACGTCAAGACGGTCTACGACGCCCAGCGAGGGATCTCCGAGGAGTATGAGGTGAAGCCCTCCACCTTGCTTCCGAGTTGCGAGGCCCGGGCCTCGCTGGACGGTCGCAGCCACGGCAGGCTCCATGGCTTCAGCCGGCACAATGCAGTTCCCTCCTGGGCGCAGCCAGGCCAGGGCTCCTCGGACAGCAAGAGCCAGCCCCCGAAGGGACCTCCCTTGCCTCCCACTCGCAGCGACAGCTACGCAGCCATCAGGCATCACGAGAGGCCCAGCTCATGCGCTGGCCTTGATCTGAACAAGCCTGGTCGAACCCAGCTGAAAGCGTCCTGGCCTCCACTTGTCAGCACTCTATCCCAGGGACCGCTGCTGAAAACCCCCTTTGGAGAAGGGCATCTGCACACCGTGGTGGAGAAGAGCCCGGAGAGCAGCCCTACCATGAAGCCCAAGCAGAGCTATTCCCAGCCAGCCCAGCCGGGGCAGCCCCTGCTGCCTACTGGTGTCTACCCAGTACCTTCCCCAGAGCCGCACTACGCCCAGGTGCCCCAGCCTTCTGCAAGCAATAATGGGATGCTTTATCCAGCTCTGGCCAAAGAAAGTGGGTACTCTCCACCTCTTCCAGTCTCGTACGACAAGGCCGTAGTCAGCAGCACCCTGGGCTTTGATGAGAATGGAAACCAAAGCACTACAAACAGATCAACCATCTTCTACCAGCCCCCAGCAGCTGAGAGAAAGCACGATGCTGCAGCAAAACTTCTCCAGCAAAAACCTCCTAGCACGGCAGGCCCAGAAGTCTGCCTGACCACGTCGAGAAAGGAGGAGTTGTTACCCCCTTACAAGGTAGCACACAGCAACCGAGAGACCGCAAGTATTGCAGAGGCCTCCAAACACAGTTTTCAAGCCCTGCAGCCCCAGCCAAGGGATGCCAGTGAGAGAAAAACCCATTACCAGCCCAAAGAGGACTGGACAGCTGAATCGCAGGAGGACAAAAATGGCACCGCACAGATAAACGAGAGAAACGCTGCTGCTCACCACCAGTGGGCTCACAGCAAGGCCAAGCAGTATGGCTTGTCCTCCTTGCAGAACATCCCAGAGAACTCCAGGAGGCAAAGCAGCTCCGAGCTAAAAGAGACGCAGCCAGGCGAGGGCTATTCCAATGCCAAAGTGTCCTTCTTGAACAGCAGCAGTAAAGAGGAGAAGGATCACAGGGGACAGGGGCACAAACAGTGGAGTGATGTGGACCCACAGGCCTTTGCGAGGCAGGAGGAAGAGGGCACGAGCGTGACTCCCTTCCATGCTGCTGAGCCAAAGCGCGAAGAGCCCCCTTCTCCGCAGCACCCAAAGACCTCTGATTTCACGAGGAGCCGGCTCAGCTCTAGCGGCACCCAAGGCTTTCCTTATGGCAAACCAGACGCCAGCAAGCCCCGCTGCTCGGTGCTGGAGAAGGTCAGCAAGTTTGAGCAGCGAGAGCAAAGCACTCACCAGCCCCAGAGTGCTGGCATTCCGAGCTTTGGCCAGCACTACGGGCCGAGCAGGACGAGCCAGCCCTCCAGCGCGAGGTGCTCTCTGCGCAGCCTGGAGGACATGCGGAGCAAGCTCCGTGAGCCCGGCCAGCTGCCCAGTGAGCCGGGCAGGGTCTCCAGCCCCTCCGTCAGGAACGGGAAGCTAGAAGAGGCTGACTGGCACCCCGTAGAGCTGCAGATGGCAGCTTCGGCAAAGCAGGCAAGACCCAGCGAATACTACAGCCTGTGTCCTGAAAATGAGGTGCGCATAAGGGCGGCTCAGCTACCAAGGAGTAAAAGCACATTCCAGCTGGGAGGTGAGCCTGAGAAGGAGATCCTCTGGAAGGGTAACGTGCAGGATGCCCACGGGTCGCAGCTGGACACACCATTTAACAGGGCCTACAGGAACAGCATTAAAGATGCTCAGTCCAGGGTGCTGAGGGCCACTTCCTTCCGTCGCATCAGCCCCCCATTCGGGAGCACGCCCAAGAGGACGACCCAGAGGCCTGCCTCGGCCCACGTGGGCATGAGGAGCATGGCGGCATCTCCCCACACCCCGAAGGAGAGGCACAGCGTCACACCGACAGAAGGCAGCCTCTCCACCCTGGACTACGCCAAGACACAACACATCTTGCGCATCGGGGGCCGAAAGCGGCTGACGGCAGAGCAGAAGAAGCGGTCTTACTCGGAGCCGGAGAAGATGAACGAGGTGGGCATCTCTGATGGGGAGCCATCGCCAGTCTCCTTCCAGAAGAAAGGCATCCATTTTGTCTTTCCGGAGAATACGGTGGCTGACCGGCGTAAGATCTTTGAAAGGGACGGCAAAGCTTCTTCCACAGCTAGCCTCTCCAAGCCGGAGCTCAAGCAACTCCAGCAGAATGCCCTCGCCGACTACATCGAGCGGAAAACAGGGAGACGGCCATCCTCGCAAGATGTCGGACTGCTGAGGGAGCGCTCCCACAGCTCCTACCTACAGGCAGGTGGTCCAGACAGCCAGAGCCTTTCCTCCGCCTCCAGCATGAATTCCCTCCAGGACCAGAACCTTTACCGCCGGAGAGAGTCCATAGAGCGGATATCCAGGACGGGGCGGATATCTTCTACCCTTCCTCCTGGGCTGATAAGCTGCTTCGACACGAGTGGAGATGAGAAGAAAGGGCACCAGGACAGCTCGGTCACAAGCCGACCGAAAACAGAGAGGTGCCGGGATTACAGAGCCAAAACGGAGCTCACGAAAGGCACGCAGACAGACCCTCTGGGCATGCAGGGCCAGCCTCGCTCCGGGAAGCAGGAGCAGGTCTTTGAAACACCCTGCACTGCCAGGAAATCTGGGAAATCGGTGTCTGTGGAAGACTTGCTCGATAGGTACGACAATCAGACAGTTCCTGTGCATATACGTTCCAGATCGTCTCCCACGGCGGATAAGAAACACCAGGTATGTGGAAGCCAGATCATGCGTGCGGGCAAGCAGGGCTCTATGAACCAGGGAAAGAGGGGCGATGTCGGAGGACAGGCTGATGTTCAGTCACGGCAATTACTCCATTGGTTAGAGAGGTTAAATGCATGTTGAGATAGAGACAGTTTATTGCTTTTAAATTACCAGGATGCTGTTTTAAATGCTTGCTGGTGGGGTACTGCTTCTGTTCAGCTTTCTTACTGCTGGGGCTATTTCAGGGATTTCAGAGATGCTGGGATTTCAGCGCATATGCTGGTAGCGTGCGTGTGTTCTTGCTGCTCCTGACATCCCATCTGAGGTGTCCTATTCTTACGTGCCAGCATCACTGGAGAAGCACGATCACCTTTGTGGTGGGGTCTACATTAAGGTGGCAATAGATACGCTGTTGCTGCTGTTCTGCCTTAGCTCATTTTCCTGGTGCAGAGTGGAGAAGATTAAAGGCTGCTTGAAATTGCCCTGGCTTCCACTGTGCCTGACAGTGCTGGGAAATGCTCAGCGGAGGCACTGCCAAGTAACCATTATGTTTTGCCTCCAGCCTTGGAGGGAAACATTGCAGAGAAAACTTAGCGGAGACCCTGGCCGCTCTTTCCATGTCCCCTGCTTGGCAGCTGGGAACATTGCACTGATGTCACAAATGGGGAATTCGACTGACTCTGATGGTGGTAAATAGTAGAAACAGGCTAACTTCTTAAAGAACAACTGCCCAGGGCAGCTCTTCAGCTGGCTGAAATCTGCTCAGACCTATTTAGGTAACTGCAACTGGTCGAGCCACACAGATTTACAGCAGTGGTGGGTCTGCTGCCCCATCCCCGTTTCCACGCCAGGCTCCATTCATCACGGGCAGAGGGACGAAACAACTGAAATGTGTGGACAGGCTCCTCGCTCCAAATAGTCTGAGTGTTTGGACAGTCTCGCATATTTACGGGGCAGCTGAGATCCAGGACATCTCCTTCTACTCTTGCACTTGCTACTGCCCCAGAATGGATTATCTAGGCGCAATGAAGTGGTACTGAGTCAAGTAACGTAAAGGAGGCTCTGGGTAGCGTCTCAGAAACAGGCTGAACCGGGGTGCGGGGGAAGGAGCCATCCTCCCAAACTCATCGTGTGCTTCATTCTAAATGTCCTCCCTCGACAGACCTCAGATCCCACGCTACGTTTTTAAATAGAATTAAAAAAGCAGCTTGTGAATATCAAATAACTGGAATGCATTTCCATAACCACTGCTGTCTCATCCCATCATCAGTATTTTTCCACACCAGCCAGGCATCAGGCTCACCTGTGCCATTTTGTCACACTTGCCGATCATGAAGTCTTGCGTTCAGTAAGAGGACAGTCCTTAAGAAAGTTAGGGTGAAGGCCAAGCTGCAACTCTTTCTCTGCCTCCCGGAACAGTAAGAGCAACAACAAAAATAGGCATCCAGAAAGAGAAAAATCACTAAAATGTACTTTTAAATGACAGGTTGGACAATGAGCAGCCCTAGTTCATTTTTACCCAGTCCTCTCTCTTGGGCAGGGGACATACAGGGTAATTTTTAAGATTGTTATTTCCCCCTTGTTGGCTCATTTTTAATCTTGCATATGTTCAGCAGCCAAACCAGAGTTTCTGCTGGTTCTTCTGTCGGAAGCTGACTCGAGGAAGACGATGAACAGCAGCGCAGAACTGCTCACAGGGTCTTAGTTTAAGTGTAGAAGAGAGGAGAGCCCTTACTGCTGTTTCCCAGAGTGATTTAGCTGTATCCACTTCTGGAATGAGGATTTACTCCCACAGGCAGCAAGGCACTTGTGAAAATCCTGTTCTTAAACCCTAATTCAAGAAAGCATGTTTGACTTCAAATATATACACCAGTCCATAAGTGTCTGTTTGAAAGGGAAGTATATGTTTAAGTGCTGTCTTAATTAGCTTTATTTCTGATCTTTCTCCAATACAAAACCACAGCTATCACAGCTATAAAAGTGAGTGACAAAGCCAAAGCAACAGGGTGATTTTTTTTTTTTTTTTTTTAAATCTGAAAAAGCCTTGTCAGGTTTTTTTGTGGGAAATGTTTATTTCCAGTTTAGGAGCAGACTTCTCTGCCTCGCTGTATGTTTTTCAGGGCCTTGGGTACAGTGTCTAATGTTCCTTTCAGGCTGCATATAAATCACATTGCAATGTCACTGTAGGGATTTGTTTAAAGATATAAAGAAATTGATAGCCGTGTGGAATTATTAGCTCTTAGTCCTCAGAACGCATTCTCAGCCTTCCTTCCTTTCTGCTTTTTTAGTCTGTCTCAGCTCACATATCTCCCAGCTCCCGAGCTCCTAAATCAAGATCTACACTTACCCTCCCTCTGCAGCAACGCTGACCAAAAAAGCAAATTACTAAGGGTGTGGGGAAGGGGAGCACTGAAATGCTCTCTGCTGGAAAGATCGTACGGGAGAAAATACCAACCTCTTCAAAAGCAGGCTTAGCATTTGCTTTCATGTCTCGTAGTAGTCTGGTGTCCTATGGTGGGAGCTCTAGGGCACAGAGAGTCATGTTCACAAATGTATCTCAGCTGCAAAATTTCTCTGGTTTTAGCTGACATAAATACCTACAGGGGAGGTAGTTCCTGTGCTTTGGTTTTCAAAAGAACCAAGTACCAGATTTTGTGATGTTTTTCAGAACCTCTGCCTGCGGCTGGAGTTTCCAACCTTTGTGGCATTCAGCATCTCTGCAAGCCTTTCAGCCCTGTTTTGGCACTGGGCTTGGGCACAGATTGTTCACTGTTTAGCTTCCCTGGTTAAGGCTGCTTCAGTGATGTCTCAGCTTCTTGCTTGCACATAAAACAGAGGTGAACACCCCGGTCCCACTGATACCATTGAGCATGTTTTTAGAAGAGGCAAGGACTTGCTGAGAGGTTTTAAAAAACCATTTCTCTGAGTAAGTCTGCCTGTTGGTCCACAATCCATCCTGAAAAAGGCAGACAGGTCCTCTAAGCAGGAGTAGGGTGCTGGAGGGTGGTACGCCACGCTAGAGTTTTCTTCCCATCTGTATATGGCACATGCTGCGCTCTCTTCTTGCTAGGAAGCATCAGTGTTTTGTTATTTTGTTTTGCTTTCTGCTCGCTGCTAATACTGTCTTTGCACTCCAGGACCTGCTAAGAAGGGAAAGCAGTGAATCTGGCACCATGGTGAGAGATCCTTTCTATGTGGTCAGCGCAGGAGCCAGGTAGGTATATGTTAATGTTCCCGCTGTCACTGGAGGATCAGCTCTTGCCATCCTGCTGCCAGCAGCAGTTGTCATGCGTTGTCTATGTAAACGGATGGATCGTGACAAACTAGAGAAAACAGCTGCACAGGCACAGTTCTGGGTGTGCTGTGCCCAGCGGAGTTAGGAAGAGTAAGTTGCTGAAAGCTTTTTTTTTTCACTGTAGACATTAATTCACTATCAAGTCCTCCTCGTGTCATCTTGGAGCATGTTTCTGCAGTAGATTTCCAATTGCATACCTTCCAAAATGTGTTTGATCTGCTGTTAGAACTCACATCCAGATGTTATCATAACTGGAGGATTCGAAAGGAAAAAATACTTTGGTGTCCCACTCTGTCTGGTTTTCTCCAGTCCAGGGTACTGCCTCCCCACAAGCAAGTGAACATTTGCGTGGACTAAAACCAGGAGATTTCATTTATCTTGCTGAATTGGGAGCTTGCATTTAGGCCGCTTTCTTTTGCGCAGGCAGGATATTTTGCTCAGCAACAGGGGAGAGAGAGAAATGTTTTTAAAAATAGAGAAGTGTAATCATAAAAGTCATAATATTACAACTTACGTAACTATCCACTTAGCAGTGGATTGTTTTGAAGTTAACTAGAACTGAAGTTGATCTTGCTATATTTACATTTAAATAATAAATAGATGCTTGCCCAAAGCTCTGAGTGCCCAAACAACTCATATTACAGTGAAAACCATTAAGAGGGACTAAAAGAATTATTCACAGAGGAGCTCTGTTTCTTACAAACTTGCAGTAAATGTCATCCCGCTCTGTTGTCACGGTGGGAGTTAACACTGCTGTCTCCAAAGGTTTCACCGTGCAGCTCTGCATCAGGGAGCGACAGCTAGAAGTGGAGGAAGGCTCCTAGTCTAGCTGGATCTTACTTCTGACTGGCTGGCCATTTTTGCCCCTAGGAAGACATAAATGTTGTTTTAGAGGGACTCAATCTGCCTTCAGGCACATCCTTTTATGATTATTTAAAACACGCTCATTTACTTTGATTTGGAATAACTTTTTCCATTTTTTTCCGAAAGAGAACAATACAGCTGTTTTACTTCATCCTGCCTCCCCGTTTCTTCTAGAGATGGCATTTCATCATTCTTCTCAAAAACTACTTGCTGCTTCCTTCCTCCTCCAACCTATTTTCCAAGTAACAGGATTGAATACCCAGCCTGAAAACAAGTTTATTGGGGCACAAAATGTAGGTTTCTCATTTTCGTGCTTCACTGCACAAAGATTATTGGTATTAACTTAACAGTTTTATGATGTTTCTGCTGCATAGGCATCCTGCATGCTCTGCAAGCACATTTCTTCTGGGAGATGTGAGGTTGCTTTCCCTTCTTGATCAGAATTGGATTTCCCAAAAGATAGAACAAAAGGATGGGAGAAAACAGGTAAAAGACCTTGGCTCTGAGGACACAGGGTCCCACTACACAGGCTGCAAATCATTCCCTATGAGCCTCAGCTGCTGAGTGATTTTTCTCATGTTACTGCACCTGAAATTATCTGAATGGGCATGAGTTTTGGAAGCCAGAGGGCTCTGACCGTGCACTGCTGAAGCCAGTAGAAGTTTTAACTCTCAATGAGAACGAGATCTCAATCCTCTGCAGACTGAAAGGGACAGGTAGGCCAGGACCTTACCCATGTGCCAATGATTCAGAGAAGGAGTTCCACTGTTAGGATGCTGCTGAACATTCCCCTGCCCCAATGTGAGCCAGTATTTCACAGTCAGGGTCATACGGGATTATTGTAGCATCTTTAATCCATCTCTTAACAGATGCAGTCTTTGTCTGTCCTGTGATTGTCAGCCCAAAATAGCTGGTTTTCTAGCCAGTCCTCTCACACCTAACCATCACCATCCTATCGCTGTCTGCAGCGTACTCCATGCACGGGCCCTTCAGGGAAGGCAGTAGCAGGCAGTAGGAATTACGCTTCTCGGATTCATTGGGACACAGCTGCTTAATGTGCTGGAGGGGAAATGGGACCATCCCGACCGCCTCTCTTGCTCAAGGAGGAAAACTCAGATGGCACAGATATGGAAATCCTGGTCAGCAATCACTTGGTCCGGTCACACGTGCTCTGTGACTTACGCTCCGTGCTCTTGCACTGCTCCCCAGGTGTCATACAATAGCTGTCTCGTAAGCACTGTCGGGAATGGTTGTTGCTCCACCAGTTTTAGAATCCACAATTGCTTCCACAGTAGGAGAGATCTTTCAATTAGAGAATTACCATCTGGCGTTTCTGACAAACACTGAGCATCTGAAAAGAATACACATTGCTACTGTCCAGGAACCACAGACAATACCAAGAGCTGTCTGTCTGGGAAGTTTCCCCACCCTCAGGCAAGGGTTGCCAAATTCTATTCTCGGTTACACCAGAATAAAGCCGGAACGACCCACGTCTTTGGCAGAGTTATTCTTAATTTGTACCAGTACATCTGAGAGCAAATTTGGGGCCCAAGTCTCAAACATCACAGATCGGCAGTGTTGGATTATTTGAACAATGCATCTCAAGAACAGAAAATATGTTGGCAGTAGAGCTTTTTTGTATTTTATTGTTTTATGGTGTGGCCTCATGTTTTTAGGCCATCTTCTCTTGCATCTGCTAGTGCTATTATTACTGCTCATTTTGCTTTCCAGCTAAATAGCCGTACGGGCAAGTAGGTTGGGCTATGTATTCTGAGCAGGATCCTCACTTCAAAGGCCCAATACTGTTTCTCAGGGTCACATGAGAACATCTTAAAAGACCTGGAAGGAATAATTTAATCTGCTGGCTTTGCAGCCTCAACATCCGTTTGCAGTTGAAGTGTATTGGCTTTGTTTTTTATAACACCTACCTATCTGAGTGGAGCTCTTTTTTCTAGCAGGATTCCAAGGTTGTAAGAGCTTTTTTTTTATTTTTCTCCGCAGTCAAAATAGTGCATTTTTTGGCCTCACTTTGTTCTCGGAGACAGATGAATCATTTCAGTGGCAGCTTTCCAAAAGGAGCAGATAATGTTATGGGAAATTTTGGCCCATAAAGCTGAAATTCTTAAAATTATCAGCAATTGAGAATGGACTTTTAATGGTAGATAATGTCAAGTAGTCTTTCTTACAGCAGTCACTACTAGCCCCATCTGTAACAAACAAAATTCAAAGCAAAGCTGGAAAGGAAGCCAGGCATTTAGGTTTTCCTAATTTTTTTTTCTATTAAGTTATTGCTATGATGCTTGCTACATGTATGCACACGTGTGTGTGATCTAGCACACACTGAAAACGATGGGAGATGGTGAGTGGGAATGGATCTGGCCCTGTGTCCCTAGCATTAGTAGACTGGATTTTACCAGCAGTTTCAAAGCACAACTGCACCTCACCTAGATCAGCAGGCACTGACCTAGGCCTCTGGTATGGTTCATAATTTGCTCATTAAGGAGGTGCACAATAGCTTTTCTTGCTCATTGATTAATTATTAATCTTATCATGGTCTGTCTCTTGGTTTTTAGGTCTTTCAGCAAGCAAGAAAGAAACCACTCAGAAAAAACGGTGTTCACAAGTTGTTATCCCCATCCTCACCACAGCAGCGAGGCTGTCATGGGGTCCGCCACACTGACCGAGAACCACAAGCTCTCAGAACTTTCCAGGCCAGACAGCAGGACCTCTGCATTTGTCCCATCCCCAACAGAGGCGAGGAGTCACTATCCTGAGCAAAAGCAAGGCTTTAAACCCTTGTTCCTTAACCTCACTCCTTCTGGATCTGGCCAGTCCTCCCCTAATACACCCACCCAGACTCCCTCAGACTTCCAGAGTGCAGGTGATGGCCACACTCTGAGACAGCACCATGCTAAACGAGATGCTGTTCCCCCTGAGGGCAACGGTGATATTCAGGCACAGTCTTTGGATGTTGTCCAGGATAGATCCCCCGAGACTCCCACGGAAGAAATGATGTGGAGAAGGAAAGCTGGGCTGCTTCACAGATCCCTCCTACCCAAAGTGGTGTGGGCTCATTCAGTCAAAGACAACAGCTACCCAAGGGCTATGGTGTCTTCTCCAGCAGCTGAGCCAAAGTTCTTCCAGAGGTGGCAGTCCCTGCCGACACAGAGCAGCACTTCTTCTGACCCAGAGACTCCTCCTTCCCAGGGGACAACCCATCTCCGGATCTCGGAGTCGGGCCTGCAGCTCACACCCCCACCATTGCTGCAGGACGATGAAGACGACGAGGTGTTTGTCATGCCTTCCCAGCCCAGTGTCGTTGCTCCATCCTTTTCACCCCCACTGCCATCCCGTCCTCTTCCTGAGCTGAGCTCTTGCACTTCTGCAAACGGCACGGAGGAATTCCCACCTCCTCCCCCACCGGTGGTGCTTGAGGGGAATGGGGCAGCTGGAGACAAATCCACCAGGCTCACAGAGGAAGCTAAAGTGAGGTAAGGGAGGGCTATAACGCAGCGTCTCGGGCATTGTAGGGCCATATACAGTAAGATATGCGGGGCTCCAGACAAATGTGACTGTGCCGCAACGACCCACCCACAGCTGCTAGCTGAGCGGGACGCTTGTAGAGGAGGGCACATGTTACAAGGGGAGAGGGACAGACAGACAGACTCGCTGCCACTAGGCTTTGCTGGCTGCCAAGAGCGTTGTCAAATGATGTGGCCAGGGCAGGGCACACAGCAAGAAGGCAAAAAGCGTTGCAGCCCATCAGCAGATGCACTGACACGTGCTTGGTAAGCAAGGCAAAGGGGGTTATGGGTGAGAAACTATCCTGGTTTCGTTCTCCCTGCAGTTACCGTATGGATTTCGCTGGAGTTGCTTCTTACTCACTCCAGCATGAAGAGTTAAAATGGCTGCTGACTCCTTCCAGTTACTGGTTTTTGAGAACATGAAAATCCATGACGGTTTTTCCAAACAGTTAGTTTCCCTGAATACATTTTAGACCTGGCACAAAATAATGCTGTTATGAAACAGTGACCATCTGCCAAGAAGTGACGATACAAATATGTCACAGTAACACTGTATAGCGAATTTTTCCTGAAGGATAGGACTTTGGGCTAGGTGCCCAGCTGGTTTAACTCGGCGCAGCTTCCCTCGCTCCCAGGGAGCGGCTCTGGATTTCCATCTGGGAAGAATCTGGCCGGGGCTGTGGTAGTGATTGGCTTTTCCAACATGAAAAGAACAAATGGGTGTAGGCTGCTCAGGATGATACTCCCAGGTGGTGAGACTCAACGTCCCAAGCCTGTGAGCAGAAAACAAACTGGCTTGTCACTCACTAGTTCTTTCTGTGTTGGAATGACAAAACAGCAGTGTCCAGGTTGAGGGGACAATATGCTTCTGGTACCAGTAGCTTCACACTGTGGGCCTTTCCGTGTTGAAGTGAGAAGTAAGAGACAAAAATAAGCGAGAGAGAAGGAAAACTTACTTGTCTTAGGCCTTCACCATGTGTTCACAACGGTCCTGTGTGGTAAGTTTATCTTCATCTCACAGAATTTTTCTGTCCATAGCAGCTTCAAAAGCTTTCCCAAAGACCTGGCCGAGAGGGAGATAACAGGGTTGGGCACCAGTATCGGTGAAAATAATTGGCCTCTCTCGCCACCTGTGTCAAAGAGGACTAGCTCTCCATCTGCTGTGGATAAGCAGCACCAGTTACCTGCTTCTTCTGAAGGGCCTCAAAGCGCTGATGGACAGCCCATAACTCAACCTGAAGGCAACCACAGAGAGCCAGCAGTCATCACCGGAGAGTTGGAAAACAGCGACCTGGACTCCGGGGCACTCAGCGCAGCACCTCCAGTAAAGACAAAGACCCCAGAGGATATTAAGTCAGAGGCTCTAGCAAAAGAAATTGTCCATAAAGACAAGTCTCTGGCTGATATCCTGGATCCAGATTCCAAAATGAAGACAACCATGGACTTAATGGAAGGGCTTTTCCCCAGCGGAACCAGCTTGCTGAAGGAGAACAACATGAAAAGGAAGATGACGCAGAAGAAAGCTAGCAGGACAGTAGTCGAAGATGACACGTAAGCTCTTGTTTGGGTTGTGGACTAATGTCACAGCAGAACTCACTGCTTGCTTGCTTGCTTTTAAGGGCAAGCCTGTGCTGAATTTTTCTGCATCTTAATAGGTGGATGCTGGCAGAGAGGGAGTTTCTCAGTTCCCAGGCGTGAGGACTGGCAGGGCATTTCTGAACGCCCATTCTCGTGAGCTTGGCTCTGTGTGTGGCCTTTGAGCTCACCTCTCTGGGCCGTGTAGAAAACGATGCTGAGCTTGGGCAGGAAATGAACTGTCTCTGGAGATGTTACTCGATTTTGCTATCTTAACCTTTGTAATCTGAAGCAATTCAGTCCAAAGCACAGTAACAGAGATATGAGAGTAAAACAAGGACCAAAACAGTGACAGGCGGAAAGATAATGAGAGGCCAAATTTTGGAAGGAGGGATGTGGGTGCCTACTTATTACAGGGGGATGCAAAGATCAGCCCAAGTCCTCCCGTGTGTTTTTTTTAAGATAGAGACTCCCAAGTGACAGCTGGAGAAATACATAGAAATAAGTTGTAATGCATCATGCCAGATAAGATGGTCAGTCTAGCTACCACCAGCTGAGCTGTGCTGATTTCCCTTCAGCAAGGATCCGATCCTGTATAGAGCTGTTAACCAGTCAACATTTAAACAGAGAGCTGCGCTGTTCTGCGCAGGGGAGAGAGAGGAAAGCAGCTGACATGCACCCTCTGATGGCAGGAATCGGCCATTTCCTGTATGGCTAGTAACACTGGGAAGGTACTGAAGAGGGAGTGCTGGAAAACCATGGATCTAGGCATGGGAAAAAGTCAGGCTCAGACTAACTCCTCCTTTTTCTTCACTGTGGTGTAGGAGAGAAGAAAAGGAAGCTCCTGTAATCCTGGTCACCTGTCCTGCTTATTACAGTGTTTCAGCACCCAAAGCAGAACTGCTGAATAAAATCAAGGACTTGCCAGAAGAAGCAGGTGAGGAAGAGGAGCTGCTGGACATCAATGAGAAGAAGGTAAATTCAGCACACACCACCATTTGCTGGTTACATTCCTGAAATAATAATAAGCCCTAAAGTAAAGCGCATTTCTATCCGATGGCAGCTTTTGGCAGTCCCAAGTTGCGTGAGGGCTGGGTGCATTTAGGCCACCCGTGAAGCTTCATTAGGGTGACCCAGATTGAACGAAGAGAGCTAATCTGAGTACTCACTGCAAATTTGAGTACAAATCTTGCACAACCCTGAGGCGGGCCTGTGTTACGCCAAATGCTGAGCGGACAGGTTGTAAGAGGCAGTCCCTGTCCTGTAGCAAGGAAGGAAAAGGGAGAGGCGAAGTGACTTGAGCAAGGACAGCTCAGGTTAGAAACGGGAACAGAGTCCAGCCAGTGACTGCACTGTCTGAGTGCCTGAGGTTTTGCCCTAGGATTTTCCTCTTCAATGAAGCCAGTTTATCCATTTTACCTGCTGTCTGCACTCCCTGCCTCCAAAGAAACATTGGTTACTCTTTTTTCCCCCACTCTTCATTGTTCCACTGACTTGCTGAAAGCCACGTGGACCTCAGCAGCTCAGTCAGCACAGCCTCGATGCGATGACTTGGGTGGGAGGAGATTTGGACAGGAGAGGAGGAAACATTTTCCTCTATTATTGCAGCTACATTTCACCGAGGAATGGCCCCTGCAGTTCTTGCTGTAGGCTTGGGTGCTCTGTCTTCCAGGGCTTTTGCAGGGCCTTGTAATTTGTCCCTGTGGTTGTCTCACATTGGTTACCTGCTAATTACAGACATGTTGCGAAGCTCACAAATCCCAAGGAGCCACAAGCAGGTACTTGCCCGTCTGTGCCTCCCTTCACACACCTGCTACCTTCGTGTCAAAAGCAGCTGTGCCTGCCTGCCTGTGAGTTTAAAGCATCCTACATCGCACTGGACAGAGTAGCGCAGCCTGTATCTCATGCTGGTTGTACAACAGCAGAGTTTACTGAAGGATACCAATATTTGTGCAAGTCCCATGTGCTGTAAATAGAGTACTTAATTCTTCCTGCACTGAAATCAGGCATGGATTTAAAGAAAGGCTCCCAAGCTCAGCCTCTCTGTCAAAGTGCAGAGAATTCATGTGTCTCTAGCACAGCTCCACATTTTCTGTGTGGGTCCTCACCCCCATGTCAAGTGGAAAAAAGCAGAGAGAAGACGTGAGGCTGAGCCGTGTTTGCGAGTATGCAGTTTGTCCTGCAGCCCTGACTTGGGAGAGCTCTTTTTTTCATACTGCCTTTCTGTTCCTGTTCCCAGCTTTTCTCTGCTAAGCAAAATCTGTTCCCTACCAGGCTTTAATACAGTGACAGCTAGAATGGGACCGCCATCAAAGTGCTCTGTAACACAAATTATGAGTACTAAGTGAGTAGATGAGCCCTATTTTGTGGAACATTTCAGGTAGGAGCCTGTCCAGTCTTTAGGAGCTGTCATACCATGCCACTGGAATGGGTTAGAGACACATGCCGTGCCTCCCTTCTCTTATTTCTGTGGTCCTACACAGATTCTGGGTAGCAAGTCTACACAGATAGGTCATGCATGTGTTGCTAATCAAAAGCATTTGCCTAAGGCCTTTGTCTGCTGCTTTAATTATCATCTGGCCCAAGCCATTGGTTGTAGAGCACCCAGCTTCAAAGGTAATTGCAGCCTCTGCCATGTCTGTAGCACTCGATCGATTCTTGCCCTGCCATGTCTGTAGCGCTCGATCGATTCTTGGGGTGCTGTTCACTTTAAAACCGGCTGCCTGCTTATACCAACACGAAAGGTAGGGAGTGATTAAAGAAGACGAGGGTGCTGCTCCAAGGAGTCGGTGGACATGCTGCAAGCATCTGACAGGCTTGCAAGTAGATGTCCTGCCATGGAGGACAAGTCCCAGGCCTCAAAGGTTACATTTGCATGGAAAACAGAAATAGATAGGAGTGATTAGGCCCAGACAGCAAGATCTGCCTGGCATGTTTGTTCATGGTCTGTGTGAAATAACATTTGCATAGGCATTATCTGAGAAGGCAGCTACTCTGAGAGGTCATTTGGATAAACCAAGCTCGCTTCCATTGTAAGTATGCAAAGGAGCTATATTGGTTAGCGTTTGGCATCGCAGGAGAGTCACTGATTAATGAACACAAAGCAAGTATTTCGCGGTCCCCGTCCAGCTCCCATGCCTTCAGAACAAAGGTACATCGCTCCCAGCAGTCCTGTAGCCTCCTGCTACGGTTGGAGCGCAGGTTTGCACCTTGAGCAAAGCTCCCGGAGCAGGGAGGAACAACTGCCAGTTCTGAGCAGCTCGGTCCTCTCGGTCCTCCTGAAAACCTGTCGAGGTTAATGCCGGACTTTGTGTCCAGCCCGTAGGGTCCTGCTGTAGAGTTTCCCCCCTGGCATCATAATAATTGAAAATGGATCCCTTCTTTTGCTCTCAAGGAGTTTTGGTTGTCCCTTATCCTAGCAGGTGGGATTTAGTGCCACCTTTGCTCTCCTGTCCCCCTGAACCACGCTGCTAACAAGCGGCGTGCCTTAGTCATTCCAGCATAAGCCTGGTAGCTGACATTTGTTTTAAGAGAATATTACTCGCATTTTATTCAGCCTTTGCGTATGTGTGGAAGCTGACAGTGGACTGTAGTGCAGCCACAAGGCCATGCGCTCCGGAGGATGTGCGCAAAGCGTACCATCTAGTAGTGTCTGCTTAAACGGTGCTCTTAAATTCCCGGCTGCGAAAGCAGCCTTTTAAACCCCCCCTCTGACAGGCCACCTCTGGGGATAAGGGCCAATTCAGAGCAACCCCCAGCCTGACCTGGGTTTGAAGATCCTTTCTCCTCTGAAGTAGACCGCCTTCCTACTTGAAATTACTATCAGTTTTGATGGAAGGATGACTGTGTTAGGAAACTTTGAGAGAATATTTTCAGGCAACCTTGTGATTTACTTCTATTTCATCCTGCAGTGTTTGTATGCAGAGTAGATTAACATACATATAATGGTGCCTCAGCAGTGCATAAACTGCAGAGACTGAAAATACCCAGCCCTTGTATGAAGAGCTTTTCCTGCTCTCTGTGCTCTCATTTCTGAAGCAAGAATTGCAAGCCCCAGGCCATAGACTTCTGCTTTTGCATATGTCTTTCCCCTAAATCCTAACAGAAATTAGGATCTCCAGCACATGTGCAGCACTGCTGTTTCTGGAGTAACTGAACCCTGGGGGCCTCCTTTTCTTCAGCAGGGAAAACAGTTGCCAGCATTTTCACAAAATGGGTGTGTGCTCTCCATGTCTTTACTCAGTCACTAAGTAAATTTAGACCATCTTTGGTGTAAATGCTTGCTTGATGCCCCTCTGTATGAGGCAGTGCCTGCACAGGCAGAGAGTTTTGGTCACGGCTGAATTTGAGGCTTGCACCTCAACACTGAGGTGGCCGAGTAAGGAGCAGTCAGTAGTTTGAGGGTACTAGAGGAGGGGGAAATATGCAGCAATTCCGTCTTTCTCGCTAAGCCATATGTAACTAGTAAGTGTCAGCTCAGACTCCTGTCATGCCATTAATACAGCTTAAATTCATTTTTCTGCCAGTTGTTTTGTACAGTTCCGGGTCGTAAAAAATATAACATCCAAACAAGAAATTTCAGGCTGGGGCAGGGAGCGAGGAATATGCAGGAGATGTGGCTGTAGCTCTTTTCACTCAGAGACTTTAAAGAACCTACATCTTTCAGAGGTAGGTAGCTGGGTATCAGAATACGGTACACCAAAACAGATGTCTCTTTTATAAATGTTCGTTGCTGGTAGAGCAAATATATCCTCATGCAATCTGATCAGGTATTCAGATTATCACCTAGATGTGGAATTTCAGAGTCTTCTCTGTTTCCTCCTTAAAGTCTTCTTTGTTGGCTGTTGCTGACTTGACCCAGCTCTTCAGGAACTGTAGCCATATCCTCTTGTTGTCGTCATCCATATGATCAGGGTGATCATGGTAATGACCGATGTGGCAATGTGTTTCCCTTCTGACAGGCTGAGCTCATCGGGAGCTTGACCCACAAACTGGAAATCCTGAAGGAAGCCAAGGAAGGCCTGCTTGCAGACATTAAGATGAATAATGCTCTTGGAGAGGAGGTGGAGCTGTTGATCAGCAAGCTATGCAAACCTAACGAGTTTGACAAGTACAAGATGTTCATTGGCGATTTGGATAAGGTGGTGAACCTCCTGCTCTCCCTCTCGGGACGCCTGGCCCGCGTAGAGAACGTTCTGAGCAGTCTAGGGGAAAATGCCAACAGTGACGAGCGGGTACGTATCTGCACAACCATAGCGTCTTGGCCTTTTTCGGGATGCGGGACAGCAGCAGTCACAAGAACATGCTTGTATAAGCTAGGACCTCCAAAGGCTCACAGGAAGGCGGGTGTCTTAGTGCTTATGTATAAGCAGTAGCAAATGCCGTTCTGTCCCTGGGAATCTTGGTCCCGGTTTGCATAAATGTCTCAGATCCTGCAGCTTTTGTCTCAAAACAGAATGGCCGTGTTCAGCACAGCATGTCTGTGACCCATGGCTGGAGGAAAGGCTGTATGGAATTGTGCATCGTGGAACAACCCACTGCCTTTTGCCTCAGTTGAAGCCACCTTTTAACATTCTTTGGGTGGTTGTGAGAGGCAAAGCCAGATATTCCTGGTAGTTGTTGCTTTCAAGCCAGTTTTCCTGACTTTCTTGGAGCACTTTCTGCTCCACGTGGACTAGAATGTTCGGAGTCTGATTCAGTGGGACTCGCATTCAATCCGCAATGAGGAGTTCATCCTCCCCCCCAAGGCTTTTGACTGTGTATCTGGGAGCTTAGCAGCCATCCCGTCTCCCGCAGAAGTGGCAAACATGGTGCTGGGGGGAAGGAGAAGGGGGCTCAGTGAGTCTGGTGCTGCTGATACTGAAGCACTCTCTCTGGTGTGTGCAGAGTTCGCTGAACGAGAAGAGGAAACTGCTGGCTGGCCAGCACGAAGATGCCCGGGAACTGAAGGAAAACCTTGACCGTCGAGAACGGGTGGTCTTGGAGATCCTGGGCAACTACCTCTCTGAGGAACAGCTCCAGGACTACCAGCACTTTGTAAAGATGAAGTCCGCACTCCTCATAGAGCAGCGAGAGCTAGACGATAAAATCAAACTGGGTCAGGAACAGCTCAAGTGCCTGATGGAAAGCCTCCCCACAGACTTCACGCCCAGGGATGCAACAGCAGCAGCTGCCCTAGCTGCAGCACTTGCTACCTCTGCCAGGGTCAGTGGTAAAACACCTCCAGCGGTCTCTTCCTCACTCTAACCTTTCCCAGGTGCACCTGGGATTCAGTCCTCCCGCTCGAGTCTATTTAATCCAAGTATTTGGCAGATGGTTCTCTACAAAGACAATGAACAGAGACAGGTTTAAAACAAGATTTTAATGAAGGAAAAAAATAGAAATAATAAAGGTTTTATTTTCCTTTCCTTCCACCTCTGCTTCCTGGAAACTTAAATCAATGTGGGGGGAAATCTCCTCCTGCCAGAGATGAGGAAGAATCTCACGAGAATCAAACACATTACCTTTAATAAAAAACATGACCTCCTCTCTTCCCTCCCTTTCCTGCCTACCTGGCACCTCATTAAATAATGAAGGATCTAAAAGAATGAAGCCTTACAAATAAAACCGACCCACTCTACTGAACATTATTGATATTTATATTTTTTAAAGAACAAGACAGAATGTGTAAGTTTTTGTACATACTCTAATCAGTCATTTGATTCTACTTTGTTCTGTGTGTAGTAAAGACATGTAATTTTGTATTTTGTGAAAACCTTAACAAAAAGAGGGAACCCCAAAGATAGTCATGCATTAGCTTGGAACATCTCTTCATGGTTTTGTTGCTGTTGTTGTTGTTGTTTTTTAATATAATAAAGGGCTACCAGAAGAAGCTTCAACCTGTTTCAACACATGCTAAACATACTATTAAGCGGCCCTGTGAAGGAGATTTTGATGAGGAAAATACAATCTTTCCTCTTCTGGATCACATGATCCACTGATTCTGGAGTTTAAACACGCTTTTATGAGAACCTGCATCTCAGGAGTCCGAGTTAGCACGAAGTAACAAACTCAGGTCTGGACTCACTACAGGAGCATGGGGGACGTCTGTCTCTGTTTTGAATAATCTAACTCATGATCTGTGTTACTGTTGCAGCCTGAATGCATTTCTGTGAGATGTGAGAGGGATCGCTAATGGCATTATTTATAGGCCTGTTTTTGTGAAGGGATGATGTACACTAGGACTTTTTTCATACAGCAATACCCCATTTGTCTGAACCCACTTCATCAGAAATTATTTTACAAGCTAGAAGAGGCATTAACTTGAAATCCGATATTCTCTTCCTACCCACAGAAATCATGCACATGTAATGATAATGTTGTGCACCCTGGTTAGATAGACAAGAGCCTCCCATAAAGACTGTCGGATTATTTCCTAGTCAGGGCAACCCAGAGTAACTAAATTTGCGTGGCTGAACTTTACTGTATCAACTTACCAAGTGCTGCCAGTTTGCAGTCAGCAAAGCAGATTGGGGCAGAATCCCTTTTTCTGTATGGAACGTGCTTTCCTCTCTAACGAGCTGCATCACCATTTGAACGAAAGGGCTAGAAGCTGCATGAACAGATTACCACTGTGGCTGATGAGCCAGATACGGGTCATCTCTCTTCTAACCTTGCAGAGATTTCCTGCTGCAGCAGCAATTCATGCTTCTCCTTTCTCTGGGGTGTTGCATTGTTCATCCCACCCTATATTGCCACCAGGACCAGAGCAGAGATTTTAGACATGTAGTTTTTAAGTCCATTCGTTTTGAATTTCAGCTCTAGCATGTGACTGAAAACTACGACATTCATTGCTTTCAGTGCTGGTTTTAAAGCCCTCTTTTTTTAATAGCTCACAACATAGCTCTTCCACGGGCAGCTTGGCAGACTAAATGCCAGTGCCCTTCTGTCATATCAAGCATCAATTCTCCAATACCCAGAAGAAAATCTACCTGGTTTTGTCATGCTTTTTGAAGCAGCAAGCCAATTACTTGTGATGACAGCAAACATATCCTTTTCATTACTTCTGAGCTTGAATGCTGTTCAGGCTCGTACAGCATTTCATGAGAACCCTAAGCAGGGGAACTGATTTTTATGCCTTAATAGCTGAATCAAAAACAAAACTGGAGGGAAAAGTATTTTTGGGGTCACTCAAGAATAATTATTTGTTTGAGTGGAGTTTCAGCAAAACAGTGGGGGGAGCTGTTTCAAGCCAATCAAAATATTTAATTTGTCCTAAAAAAAGATCCTACACAGTATTTCCGTTTAATTTATCACATTTAAAAGTTGTTTTCATTTAGGTTTTTTTTTACAGCCATCCTTCCATCCTACGCTTACCAAAACAAATCAGAAAGACTTGGCAAATCTGGCGGGCTTTTGTGAACAGCTTGAGACCAGCCAACAGTGCATTTTCCATTTAGTAAGTTCTTTCCCGAGAAAAGAAAGTCCTTCAGTCTACCTTCAGGCCAGGCAGAGCCTCCAATCCAAGTGGGTTCTGCCTGTTTGCTCTGGGAACCAGCACTGACTTCAGGGGGAGCACCTTGGACTGCGCACGCTGCGAGGTCCAGCCACCTTCGCCCACACGGGATGCACGATTGACGGCAATCGTCACTCTGCGTGCCAGCATTATGCTGCAAGTCAAGTGTTTCCAAGTGGCAGGCAGTCGGCCAGCCTTGTGGTGGTGGTATATAAGGCTTTACTAACTAGTGCGTAAAACAGTTTCTTTTGTTGGGTTTCCAGCTGAAAATGTTGAGGTTAAGCGTTCATGGTGGTTTACAGGAAATTCAGATGTTTGGCGTGGCTCTGTGGTCCGGCAAGTTTGGGGCCTGATGATGAAAGTCCTGCGTGTGCTCTCACTGTACACTCAAGCATCAGCTAATGAGGCAAGTGATAGTTACTTACATTTTTGTAACAGCTTAGAT
Source organism: Balaeniceps rex (assembly GCA_013401315.1). Classification (NCBI taxonomy): domain Eukaryota; kingdom Metazoa; phylum Chordata; class Aves; order Pelecaniformes; family Balaenicipitidae; genus Balaeniceps; species Balaeniceps rex. Next base: position 172,767 of record VYZW01062323.1, read on the forward strand.
CTTCAGGTGAAAAATGAGTAAAAGCCCGTATTTCTGTTGTAAGCACTGGTAAGTTTATTGTTAGGGAAACAGTCTGCACAACAATTGCTCCCCTAACTGCAAGTTTTGCTAAGTTTGGTAGAAGCACATCTTGACATGCACTCAAAGGTAATTAAACATTGGCCAAGCCAACAGATTTACTTCTCGGTGCCTTTGCCAAAAAGGGGAAGCTATTCATTGCTCTTTATCCCACCTTGCTTTTCTCTTGTGTTTTTAAAACTAGAGTATAATGGAAACTCATTTCCCAGAGTGATGACATGGTTTCCTGGGACAGGAATACCATGGACAGAATTTTACAGTTACTGTCTAGTCCTTGTAAAGTTACTGAAACAAAGCTGAATTTTGGGTCTGGCTACATGGGATTTTTAGATCTGAACCTGTAGTTATGTGGCTGCAGTGGAGAAAACCAGTAAGCTAGATAGAGCGAGCATGATTTGCATTGCTACCCCTTCCCCAAAATGCAGTGTGTTGTGCATCCCAGAGCTGGGGTATTTCCCCTTGCAACCGCAGCAGGCGCTAAACATTAGAGCATGTTAAAAACAAATGATTCAAAACACATCTTGCAACAAACAGTGGTTCTCAGCTAGTGAGCATTTTTGCTAAAAATTAGTGTTATTTTTATAACAGAAACATCTATTTGAAGTACCGGAATGGAATACCCTACCTCCCACTGTGCCGTGGGGACAGTGGCACTGGCCGAGTTTGCCGGCCAGCCTGCATGGCCTCCCTCTGTAGGTGACAGTGGACAAGGCTCCTCCCCAAGTCAGTTCAGAGTACCTGAGTCAAGCGCCTTCTCCAAAGCAGTCTCCGGAGAAGTCCGTGGACTGTCGAAGGATCCCGCGACAGCTGCCTGGCCCACTCAGCTGGCTACAGTCGATGCCTAGCGCAGGGAGAAGTGCACAGTCTCACTTCACCAGCTTGAGGAAAAATCCTAGCAAGGACAAAGCAGTTAGTTACACGTCTGACATACGTTGCCAGTTCAAAGTAAAAGCTAGTTGTATAAAAGCAACAGGGTGCCTATTGCCTGTTATGTTACATTGTGTTTGCACATTACAGTTAGGAATGTAGCATTTTTCCTGAGTCAGCATTCCTTAACTTAATTATCTTCAATTTCCAGCCAGTTTCTGAGGGACCTCTCAGGAAAAAGGCAGATATAAATCATTGTTCCACAGCCTCCTGCTCAGGCTGTAGCCTTGGCACTAGAGAGCTGGGGTGCGCTTTTCCTGGGCTTTGAAATTAATCAAACTGCATTGCTGTCATAGCACCCAGACCCAGCACGGGGGAACAGAAAAAGATGGAGGGGAGGCATGCCCTTGCACCGTGATGCTGTCTATTGCGTAGGATATTGAACCAGGTCTTTTAAACCTAGCTCTCGGTAAGTCCTCACATGCTTTTAGCAACGTGCTGCGCCTACAGTCTGCTCTGCCATGCCGTGCCATGTGATACAAATGCCGTGAAAATCTAGTCAGCCGACTTACAACTTGCTGTTTTTTATCAGAGCCCTCGGGCAATTGGTGGTCACAAGGCATTCACGTCAGATGCTTTCCTCAAGACTAAATCTAGTAAAGAGTGTTTATATGCTAGGGTCTGTTGGTTGTAAGTTTATACACAAGATCTTTTGTGAAGGTTACCTATAAAATCGGTCAAACACAGAGCACCAAAACAGTTTGTGTGTCAGGCCTGATCCATCATCTCTACAACTCGGCCGCCGCCGTGATCGTTTAGACTGGTAATTAAGAGAAGCAAGCAAACCAAACTGGATAGCATTTCATACTCCCTCCACACAAATCCTCAATAGTAACATGAGCAGTGACTTGTCATTTGCAAAATGGGAAACAGAGCGAGCTTTTCATAGGAGAGCCCATGCTTTAAATTGGTATGGGTAAACTAGGGGCATATCTAGGGTCCCAATCCCCGGGTTTCTCCATGCCTTATTCAACTATCCACCAAGCCAGTGTTTACATCTGGGCTTGAGTTACGCAAGAACTGTTTCTTTCTTTATATCCCCTCCAGAGGGGATGTATGCTGACCGTGGCATGGCGTTATGGTTTGGCTGTGTTCCTACAGGACTGTTGCTCGTGCCTCTGCATGTGAAATAAGTATTGTAAGAGACATGTAATACACCCCTCGTGTATTACAGGGGTTTTCTAGCAATGCGTTACTGAACAAACATCGTTTGTGTTGTGCAACTGAATGTATTTATGTGGCCAGAGCGGTCTCAGTCTAGGAGACGCTCCTTTCCTACCTGGTTGGGCCAGACTCTGCTGTCCCTCTTCAATACAAACTGCAGAAATAGGCTGAATTCAGGGCGTCAAGTAGTCTGGATGTGCTTGCCAGACGCTTATATGCATGCAGCTTATGCTGTTGCTTATGTGCCTACAGTAACACAACCTCTCCAGCTGTAGCTCTGACTTTTGTGGAGCTTGCTGCGCGTTAGTGCTAGAAATCTTTGCAAAAATCTGCTTTCTTGTGGCCCGTTCCAAGATGGCGGGGAGCTGGAACCAGCCAGCCTCAGCACCCTCAGCTAGGCTTGGGGAGGGTGTCAGCATGGATCTGCCTGCATTAGGATTTGGGATTAGGAAAAAGGGTTCTTTTTCCACTACACCATAAAGAAAACACAGTGCATGTGAGCCAGGCAGCTTTTTCCTCTGTGATTTGCAGCTTGAGACCATGTCTTTCTGCTAAGGTGGCTCTGTGAGCGAACAGCCTTCAAATGAAACAAGAGAAGCCAGCAGTACTTCTTTCGTTCATGTTAATTTTAGCAGTAAATGAATTTTTAGGACTGAAATGAGGGGGGAAAAAAAAAAGAAAACACATAATTCAGCTGGGGAGAGTAAGAGCTGGTGAAAGCATGACCAAATACTGAGGAAACGGCTTACAAGGGACCTGCTTTTGCACAGCTTGTGCCACAGGTGTTTTGCTGAGCTAAAATAAGATTGTGATTAAAAAAAGGATTTGAGCAAGCTTAGAAAGGATGGCATTTGAAAATGAGAAGCCATCGTGGCAGGTTTTGGAGGAGAAAGTGGCTTTCTGCAGAAGTTTCTCTTGGTTCTCCCAGCTGGTTTTGTGGCGGGCGCCATTTTACCTCACGAAGGGGCCGGGCGGGGCCGCCCCAACCGCCTCACCATCTGCTGCTGCCACACGCTGCTGAAGGGAGCAGTGCGCTGCAGGGGGGACGCCAGGAACACCCCTCCCCCCCCAGCACCCATTCCTCACCAAAATCTCCAAAAACGATAGCAGGGCTTGCTACCCACCCCTCCAGGTGTGTTTTTATAGTTAGCACCTGGAGGGGTTGTCAGGGCTAATGAGGAACAGCTGACTAGGAGCCCACACACAAGGCACTGCAGGAGGATGTGTGCCTCAGCCTGAAGCCTGCTGAGAAAAGGTAAGTACATATATATTTTTCTAGATTTTTTTTCCTTCATGTGGAAAGGCTTTGCAGCCTGTGCCTGCGTGCTTGCACGCGCTGTGGAGCAGCCGGGTTCAGGTTGAGTGGGAAAAATGGTCTAGTTTGTTGGAAAACAGGCGCGTTGGGGGTTTGGTTTCCACAGGGGTGTCCTCAGAGGGATGGCCCTGGCATGTGGGGACATGACGGTGCACGTGTCTGGGGGGTCTCTCTGCATGGCATGCAGGCCCAGTGGTGTCCCCCATTCACATGGAAGGACTTGCCCTCATCCCTTGGCTCCTGTTCACAGACAGCTCACCATGGTCTGTACCTGCCTGACCCCAAGGGCCTGGTATCCCACACCAGCAGCACCCAGCCTTGTGCTCAGACCTCCATCATGCTACAGGAAAGGGGAATTGCATGGTTAAGGTTTCCCATGCTTTGCACCAGAACGGGGGGCCAGTTATCAAGTAATGCAGCTTATGGTTTGAGGCTGACTTTCTGAAAGTAAGTGGCAAAAGTTCCCTTGGGTTTGTAAATGTTGAAACTGGGGCTAAGGGAGTGGGAGGTGAGGAGACAAAGAAAGAACATGACTGTCAGCACCCTGCAAAGCTGGCTGGTGGTCACCTTTTCATTTTGTACAACAGATGTCGGTTAATTTCTTACTGCTTTTGTTTGGAAGAAATTGTCCTGCACCTTTTTTGCTTGTAAATTCCAGTGGGAAGTGACCCAGCTGGCTTCCCATGCCCTGCCACAACCTGGATCGCCCACCGGCTTACCCCAGTGCTCTCCTTCCACACACTGCACATACTTACACCGTGCACGCTTTCTGGGTGCACAGTGTCCTGCAACTGTCTTTTGAGGCTGTGCTGAACAGTGTCACATGCATGCTTGTGTAGCTACAGAGTCACTTGGATGGCCTATTTCTGTCAAGTGAAGTTAATGTGAACTGCTCAGGGAGAAGTTATTTTTTGAGAAGGCAAAGCTGCTGGTTTGTCTTAGCCACCACTCTTTTAGGTCCTGCATGAGATTTTAATTCCTGTCACATCTACTGTTTCCAAACTAATCTCTTCTGCAATTGGGTATTTGTTCTCCTCTTCCTAGACATGAGGTGATAACATACATCACTTAATTTGTGTTCATAGAATCATTTAGGTTGGAAAATACCCTTAAGATCATTGAGTCCAACTGTTAACCTAACACTACTAAGTCCACCACTAAGCTATGTCCCTAAGTGCCACTTCTACACATCTTTTAAATACCTCCAGGGATGGTGACTCAACCACTTCCCTGGGTAGCCTGTTCTAATGCTTGACAACCCTGAAGAAATTTTTCCTGATACCCAATCTAAATCTCCATGTTATAACACAAAGCCTCACAGCTGTTTTGCAGGGTTTTCAAGGTCCCGGTTTCCCTCACCATGATGCTGCAAGGAAATAAAGCGGTGCAGTTTTGATTCCTGGTGAATAACCAGGGACTGAGGCTGAGTACAGATTAGAAAACTTGCAGGTTTCGGCAAATGCATCCCTCTCAAGAGGGATCAGTGTTGTTTCCCCCCCACCTCAGTCTCAGTGTTCAAGCAACCAAGGGACAGATTCTTCCTGTAGGCTCTTGGCTCCTGTTGGGATGTGTTGCTGGGCTGCAAGATTGACTACGCACAATGCAGGGTTCAAATAAAAAGAAAACCCACACTCTTAAGCCATGCTGTGGTGCTTTCTGCTCCTCCCCAAAGCAAGCAGGGCTCAGGGTCCTCCTGGAGATATTGACAAGCTGAGTTCACCATGTGCTTCCAGGAGAGCATACTTGGCAGGGTGAAGCCCTGCTTTGACACTCACTGTGACCCTGCCTGCAGCAGGGCGTACAGTTCTTGCTTTCCTGATCACTCTAGCAGAAGAGAAGTCTTATCATCCCTCCAGGAGCCAGCCAGGGCACTTTGCATTTACTCTGCCTGTTTACCAGTGAACAGAAGTATTTATAGCTCTGGGACATGGAAGAACAAAACTCAAAGAGGCAGGAAGTGCTGGCAAATGCATGCTTCCTTCCTACCCTTTCTCCTGTTTTGTGGTCTCCTTAGTGGTAGCTGCCAGTGTTAGAAAGCAGGATAAGCCTACTTAGCTGTTGTGAAAAGTACAAGAGGGGGTTGGCCCCCATGAAGGCACTGTTCCTACCCTGAGCATAGCGGTCAAGAACACTTGTGGCTAACCTACCTAGAAATCAGGACTGCCAGCTTAACAGGCAAAAATGAGATCAGCTTTACTCCTGTCAGTGCTGGCAAGCATATACCTCATCTAATCAGGGCAGCCAGGAACAGAGACAGCAGAGGGACCAGCCGTAAGGTCCTCTGTGCCTCCACAACATAAGGGCCTTGTATTTTCTAAGTGCTTGTACGCTTCATCATTTAGGTTACCTTCAGTCAGATAACGTAACAAAGGGATAGAGGGGGAAACAAGACAAAAGCCATCCTCTTGTCCCCAGTCCCAAGTACAAATAGCCTTCCAAAAAAATCTCAAGACTCATTTGACAAGGCAAAGCATCAGCAAGACTTGTCTCATCCTTTGCCTAGTAAACGCATTCTATCCTCTAAAAACTAACATCCTGTCCTGTAAATAATGCCGCATACGCAGGACAGGAATTATAAGCACCGTTATTTGTGCCCCCGTCAACGTCAAATGAGAGAGTCCTGCGGCAGGGCCAGGCATGGAGGGTGTGTGCTCTCTCTGTCCTGCTCCCACGCAGGAGATGGGTTACAGCAACCCCTTCCCCACCCTCCCGGCAGGCACATAGCGGAAACTTTTGCTGTACTTTGATACTGCAGCAGAGCCCTTTGGTGTTCCCCAGACACACATACCTCCCCAGGGGGACAGGTGCCCAGAAAGCCTCCTGCTCATTTGCACACCAAGTCCCTTGCTATCATCACCTGCATTAGCTCTGGAGACCAAAGAGGAAGAGCCCTGTCTATCCACTGCCACCATGTCTCTGCTCACAGGGTGGCTGACAAGACACAGCTACAGCTCATGCCCTTCTGGCAGAGCTGCAAGAAGGCCTCCATAACAAGGGTTTATCAGCAGAGAGAAAATGATATCAGTACAGCAGGAGGGTCCAACCTCCAAAACAAATCCCCCCAACACTCATGGGGATGCCCAGCTCTGTGGCAGCTGCTGCAGTACCGATCTGTACAGTGTTACTGCCATGCAGCAATTGTGCTGACCTAAAGGCAACAGGCTTGCAGCCTGTCAGCTGCTCCATAAAAAGCCTTCAAATGGCTGAAATACTCTGCAGAGTGGTATTGCCCCTACCCAAGCAGCTGGCCCAACCGCTCAGCTATTCAAAGGAGCAGCAAATGCAGCCCTGGTCTAGAACAGCCCTGCTGAGAGAGATTAGCCAGCAGGAGTCAAATTCCACCACTTCAGTAGCATTTGGCTAAGGAAGACCTCACCAGCACAGTCAGTTACCAGCTAGGCTGCACCAGGGCAGCACTGTTGTAGCTTCAGTAGACACAAAGCCAGCCCCAAAACCTGGGCAGCCTGTCCAGGCTCCGAACTCTCCACCCCAGGCAGGACTTCTTTACATTTCATCAGGTCCTCAAATGCTGCAGCAGTCCCAACTCAAGCCCTGTCATGGGTAGGCATGGCTAGCAGGCAGCTGGGGAACAGCAGTAGCAGACACTGCAGGGCATTGCACGAGCAGAGCAAAGAGGTTGCAAGCAGAAGAGACTGTTTACTAAGTTTGGTTTTGTTTTTTTTTTTTTGTCTGCCTAGCTACAGGTAGTTGTGCTTGGTGTGCTCAGGATTTAATACCTCTAGTAACCCTATTTGATACAGCCCTCAGGCTGCATCTGGAGCTTAGCAGCCAAGTGTTACAGGCACTGACCCCCAGTCTGCTACATGGCTTGTCACACATCCCTGCAATGTTACTAAGCCACTCAACTGACTCTGTGGTACAACACAATACTGGGTCTCTGACAGTGCCCTCAAGCAGCACAGGCAGCCTGGATGCTCTCAAGACCTCACTCCCAAGGTTTCAGTCAGGCTTCACCATACACTCCATGGTTTTTCCCCTAGCAAGTGCAGTTAGCCTGACTTGCCTGCTCTTCTCTATTCCTCACGTATGCTATACAATGCACCCAGCTGCTGAGCATGTTCTTGGAAAGCAAAGCTGTCCACAAGTGCACAAGCCATGCCCTGTGCCCTGTCAGTTCCCCATCCCCAGCAAGGAGATGTGAACAGCACTTCTTGGTCAGAGATGGCACAATGCATGCCCAACATACACTTGTTTGAGCTTCCCTGGCTGGGACTAGACCCAGAGTTTAGAAACCAAACAGCCAGGGACCACTCATTGGAGACAACAAGGTCAAGGGAGCAACTATTGCTAAGGTAGCTTTATTCAACTAAATCATGCTTTGCCTGGCACATGGTCTAACTCAGTACCAGCTGCAAGGCCACACTGTAAGCAGGCACACAGATGGATACATACCCCTTCCCACTGCCCACCCCTGTAGCACACACAGGAGCAAGCAGATTAGAGCAGAAAACAGCAGAGGAAGCAGCCATTGCAATTTGGGTTTATTTCACTATGCAGGGGGGAGAAAACAAAACAAACCAAGCTATAGCTGTTCACTGAACTTAATGGCTTTGACTTTAAAGTCACCCTCCACAGCCAGGTATTCAATTTTCTCCATGCCCAGCCGATTAGGGAACTGGAACTCCGCCTCAGGCAGCTTCACCATTGCCTCCGTTTCATTGAAGGAGATGCAAATCTGTAGAGAGCCACAAGAAGGAAGGCTAACACATTGCAGCCTACAAGCCTCACTCCCCACTACCTCCAGTCTGGGGACAGGACAGATAGGGCAGCTGCTGGTGTCAAGGCCATGCTCGCCAGCTCAGCCTCCTCCCTGCCCAGCAGACACATGGAGGGGAGGAAGCTTGTTTGCTCTGCCCCAAGGTCAGCTCCAACCTTCTGCAAGGAAGGGACAAGACAGACCCAATCTAAATCTCAGGTCAGTGCTTTAATTGCTCTTACTTGTGCAGCTTGCAAAGAAAGGCCAGAGTGGAGCACTTGACACACCTGAGCTGTTGGGCATTGACTCTAGCAGAGCAGGTCTAGACTGCGGGTTGGCTTTAGCTGGGAGACTCCTCCCCTGTTGCTTAGTCCCCTTTCCATGCCTGCTCCTTCTCCACCACAGAGGTACAAGGCAGCATTAAAAAGCTGGGCCCTTGGCCCATTAGCAGTCTGTGCCAGCACCTTGCACACACCCCCAGGGCCTCACCTCGATCTTTTCGCCTTGCTGGAAGGGAAAGTCAGCCTTCCTGTCCTCCTCACCCCACATGCCGTCCTCCTTCGAATTGCACACAATGGTGTTGACATCCCCACAGCAGTTGAAGCGAGGGTTGAAGTGCAGCATGAGGGTGCTGCTGTCCTTCCCTACATTCACAGCAAACCTGGGGAAACAGAGAGGCAGTGCAAAGGTAGGTCCAGCCAGCCAGTGCTGACAAGCTGAACACAGCAGGAGCTCAAGCTTCCTCCAGTGCCACATCAATCCATTCACTACCTCCTCACTCACCCTTTGGCATCAGACAGAATCTTCCCTTTGATCTTGATGCACTCTCCAGGCTGTATGTCCAGCTGAGTAACAACCAGTCCCTGTAGGGCCAAACCACAGGAGTTACTCTGTCCCAAGGCAAGCCTACCAGCAGCGGTTGGGCCAAGGCACAAACCAGCTCTGGCAGACCCAAACGCATTCGCAGTTTCCTGCTAGAGGAAGGGTTGAGTCCGGCCAGCTGCCCGTCTCAGCCCTCTGTCAGGGAATCCTTGTTCACAGCCACCACCCCATTGGGCTCTCCCACCCCACTAAGCAACATCAGCTGACAAAGAGGTGATTCAAGCCAGTGTAACAAGAGTAGGGTACAGGCACTGATTTACCAGCTGCTACTGAAAACATCCCTGCAAGCAAGCTTGCACCTTCAAGTCAGCAGTGGCCAGAGCCACTAGCATAGGATTAGCCTTAGTTACAAAGCTTTTCTAACACCAGGTCTGTCCCCCTTCCCCACGTGGGGCTCCAAGCAACAGGAGCCACCAAAAAAATTTCTTGCCTTGACTGAAAGCAGCCTCCACACGGAGAGAGGGGTCAGTGAAGCCCACTTCTGGCTGCAGCCCAGTAAAGCAGAACAGACACCCCCCTGGGAAGCTCCTGCTGCCAAGAAGAGGGCTTGATCCTTTCCTCAGAGCCAGGTTATTCACTCCCTCAGCCACATACCCCCAAAATAGCACTTAACATCACCAGCCTCCCTCAGCTAAGAAGAAGATGCTTTTTGGTGAGGTCAGGCATAACTCAAATCATGCTTTGCTGTCCTTCCTCCAGGCCCAGGTGCAATGATGCTGAGCTCCACTTAACCACGAGACAGATAAGGCAGAGAGACTACTTTCAAATTAGGTATATTGTTTACTTGGGCTAGTTCTCCTTGCCTGGCTTATGCGGGCCCATGCCCAGCAGCTGCCGGCTGCTCTGTAGCCCAGTACTCCTCCAGGACTGCCACCTAGCCCCAGCAGTGCTTATCCTCATGCCTACTCCCTGCTCTGCCCACAGCACAGACTGCTAAGGTCAGATTTCTCCCAGTCACTAAACTACTTATCGTCAGGGCACTAACACTGCTTTCTGGCTCTATTTCTAGTACGGTGCTGGAGCGGAGCCTGAAACACAGCCTCAGTGCCCAGGGGGTCTTTAGAAGAAAGGAAAGTTAGAGGGGCAGGGGTAAGTCAGAATACCACTGTCCTGCTTTCCTCTGCTACTGCATTAAGAGTTAGCCCAGTCCTGTACCCAAAAGGCATTTTTCCAGAAGGAAAATACAAACTTTATGGGGGGGGGAAGGTATAAAGGATATTCAAACCGTAGAGTTGCAAACAGTCCCAAACCTTTAGAGTACTCAAAGATATAAACATGCATTAGAACAGCTTCCCCAGTTAGATAAAAATATGAGAGAAGGAAACAAGAAGAGAAACTGCTGGTCAGCCCTAACTATTCTTCCCACCACCATGTATCAGCCCAGCATTTCCTCTCAGCTAATCCTTTTCTCCTCCTCCCTCTGGCACCAAGCCCAAAACCCACACACAACCAAACCTTAGTCCTGCTTGGCACACCAGTCCAACTCAAAGAAGGCACTCACTTGCTCCATGCTGCTGACACCAGCCAGGACACCCCCAAGCCCCTGCTCCACCGCCCAGCGTGACTCAGCTCTGAGCTCCCGCAGCTTAAATCACTTGGGCAGGACCATCACATGATAGAGGGGGGTGAAGAAGGGGATCGATTGCAGCTGTGTGGGGCTGGAGCTTTCCCAGCCATTTAAAGTGGGCAGCGGGAGATCTCTATGGATATTGTTCTTTGCAGGCAGGATGTGTATGATTTTAAAAGCTAGTGATTGTTTGCTTCTGCGTGATCCTAGAAATCCTTGCTGTAAGCTCTTCTAGCTGCTATGCCGTGTATGTTGGCTCATATCCCAGGAGCCCGAGTGTGGCTCTGTGCCTGCAGTGAGGTGGCTGCTTTTTGTTAAGTGATCCCTGTCTAACATCGGCGTTGGAGTCCTCGTGTTACTGCTGTAAAATAACGGCCTCTGAGAATATGTGTGTACGCATCCTCCCAGCCCAGCCTCGTGCCTGCAAGGAGCCTGGACTGACGGGAGCCCCTGGGTACAAATCATCACTACTTGCAGTTAAATGAAACCCAGGGCCTATTCTATGCCAGCATTTAAAAAGTGCCTGAAAGTTAAGGTTGTTTGTGGGGGGCATTACTAGATGTGAGAATTCGGGCTGCAGCTTTTGAAAAGTAGCGTGATCTCGCTGGTTCCATTCCAGTTGCAAAAGGCTCCAGAGGGAAAAGAGAAATGCTTTGTTAGCGAAGGAAGAGGCCGGGCAGGGCTGAGTGCAGCCGACAAGAAAGGAGGCTCCTTTCCCAGCTAGTCCCTAATGCCTGCTTTTCCCCTTTACTATGTCCCTTAAAAGCACACAGCATCACTGCCCCGAGGGCCTTCGCAGGGAGGTGAAGGCCGGAGCAGCTGTGGTGCTTCATGGGTCTCTGTGACTGGATCAGCCGGGTGCCACCTGTAGCTTTGGATTGGCTTTAGCAGGATCCTCAGGCCTCTGTGCCTCAGTTTCCCTCGTACACCAAGTGACATTAATGACAGGCAGCTTCACAATCCCACTTGTAAAACTTCAGTCAGAGCTGCTATATAAATGCAGCGTGCTACTTGTTGGTTAAGCCATGACTAGCCTGTGAGATACCCATCTGCAGATAACTTTAGGAAGGGCAGCTTACGAAACAGCACAGGAATTTATATGGCTAGGTAGCAGGAGGAAGCACGCTGCCCCGCAGGAGGCTGCTGGAACATCATTAGAGCGTGCTCGCTGTTATACGAACAGCATCCTGACTCCTGACACCATCCTTTGCCCCAGATCTCCCCCACACCCATTTCTGAACATTCACGTGGCATTTCAGCATCCCATATGACTCTGGGTGAATCAAAGCCGAGCTGCATTTGAACTAGAAAGTCACAAGCCTGAACTGGAGCCCTGTGACTGGGGTGTATAAAAGAGGGCAAAATGCTGACTGAAAGTACTACAGGGAAAATCACGCACATGCTCTGGCCTCCAATTAACTCCCTGGCCGTGCTACACATACGGAAGAGCCACGCTGAAGTTGGGAGTTAAGTGCAGGAGCAGCGTTGGTGCAGGTAGCGAACACCACCAAGAGTAGGCCCCTCCATGGACAGTTCGGAAAAAGCCCAAGTAATTCCACCTTAAGTTTGCCCCAGTCTCTAGCATGATGTTAGCTGGGATCACGTGTTATAGCTAGGCTTTAGGCGCCTGCTTTCTGTGTGCCTGAGTTACTGTGCCGTTGTTCCCCTGTTCGCTGCCACGTGTGAGGGGTTGAGCAAATTCTGTTTGGTCGGTTGGGTTTTTGTATTTGTTTTCCATTCAGCTCTGTGAAATCCCTGGAGACTTCTCTCCTCCTTTCAGCACTGCAGCAGTTTTGGAGACAGAGCTGCTGGCGAGGGGAGTTGCGGTGCTGGGGCCGTGCAGTGCCATAGCATTGGCCACTCTGACTCCCCTTCTGAAATGCATATTTCTTGTGAGCTTCTTTTCTGGCCTGAAGCCTCCTCCTCTGACTCTTTCGTTCAGACAGAGAAATACCTTTCTAATAACACGTGGAGACTGCACTGTTGGTTTTTCTTGAGTGCTCTGCAGTGGCAGCCTAGTTGGTTTAGCAACAAACCCTTTGGTCTTGCCCCCGATTAAAACACTCCTGGTCTTACGCGCTGTGAAATCAGTGAAGTGTTTATTCTCAGACTACAATGTCGAGATACCCAACTGCCCTACATTTTTCCTAGGGGCTAAAGCCAATGGTGGGGAGGCAGAAGAAAGAACATCTTCCCTTTTGCAGCCGCCAGTGGAAAAAGTGGGAGAAAATTCCCCAGTAGGTCTCCTTCCCTTTCAGAGGGTTTGTAAAGGGAGACAGGCTACAAAGAAAGGCCATGCCTCCCGGCCCCATGCCATCGAGGGTGACCCCAGCTCCTCTGCACAACATGAGGGAGAGGACACCTTGCACTGCCCACAGAGAAGGGACTCAGCCCCAACGCACTCTGCTGCCTGGGATGGGAGTTTTGTGTCTAAGGAAGAACTGTAAAGCTCACAGCAAGCAGGCAGAGGATTAGGGTGTGCCTCAAAGGCCTGGGCGGGGAGAGAGATGCTGCTCTACGCAAGCCACTCTTGCACCCCAGGACCAGCAGGTGATGTTCTGAGAAGACACCACGGGCAGGAGACAGAATGCAGAGAGGAGCCCAAGTTAGCTTTGTCTGGCTCATAGCAAGGGATTGCAATATGTTCAGGCCCCGAGAGAGAGTGGTTGGGGTGCATACAGTGTACGTGTTCCCATTTCCAGGAGTTACTGCTCTCTCACATGCTTTTGGGGAAGAGCGTTGCACCCACCAGGCAGCTCTGGCAGAAGCAGGGAGAGAATAGTCATCTCCTGCTCATCCAGAGGAATTTTCCCCTGTGTGGAAAATTAAGGGTACCCTTCCAGCACCTGGCCTTGCAGGTTTGCTCGAGGACATGGGGCCCTGCCCAGCACCAGGTCCCCAGCCCAAATTCTTAATTCATCTCTTGATTTGCACAGGCTGAAGCCAGACAATTGGCCAGTCTGATTTTCTTTTAACTCCCTAGAAATGCCCCAGGCTTGCTTTAGAAAAATGTAAATACCAAAAGGATGTAGCATGCTGACTGTTACTGTTTTTAATCTTCTGCAAGAGAAAATACACCCTAGCCATTGGCAAGTCATATCGCTGGCTAATCACTCCTGTCATTAGAAATGGCTTACCCCTATTTTTGGAAGGTCTAAGAACACACCTCTGCTGCTGGCTAACTCAAGGATGATGGTATATTCTCTAGCCTGCATGACACCGGGTGCAAAGGCTAGCGCTGCTGGCTCTTCAGTATCTGTGCCTGGTTTGTCTTACACTAAACCCACACACACTGGTAGTTGTTGATGCTACATATCCTAAGTTGCCGTAGCTGAGAAAGAGGCCCCACTTCTTGCTTGAAAGAGCAAATAGTAGTTTTCTCCTCCTTTGGAGATGGCATCTGGCCTCAGCTCCAGCACAGCAGTACTGTACATGTGCTTCCCTGGGAGGGCACCACTGCTTCAACCGTCACACCAGTGGGAGCACACACCTCAATCGCTCAGGCTGGCCAGGGAGGGAGAAGGGAGAGAAACTGCTCTGATTGATTTTCACTAGTGCAAGGATTATACTGGTAAAATAATGACAAGAAACACTCCTCACTGTTTTCTAGTGTGAGCTAAAGCTTACAGTTTGCTGTAACTTGGGGCAGTTTTTGCACTTTCTTTAGGGAAGATTTGTTCTTGTCTCTGTAAGTCCATTCTCAGTCCATCAAGCAAAGAGCATCTTTCTCTTGCACTGTCTTCAGTTAGTATTTGTGTCAATACTGTCTGGATGGGATCCTGGTCTCAGCAATAGCCCCTGGTCACTCTTGCAACCTAAATATTATGCTGTTATAGCATAATAGATATACACATATATACACACACACAAGGCTGTTTTCTACCTCTTAGAATATCTGTGGACTTTAACTTAAGCAATCTTCTGCTGTTGATGCGTCCGATTCTTCCTGTTTCTCCTGTTAGTTTGTCTCGTCTCATCCGAGAAGTTTCTGCCTTTCTGCTTGAGTAGTCATAACCCCCTGAATAGTTTTGTTGCACACAGTGTCTCTGGACCCTTCTTCACCAAAGGTCCCTTGCATAGCTGGCTAAAACAATGCTTTCACCACCACGGTATCTTCCAGCCCTATGCTATCCATGGGGAAAACTTCAGGGTTTGTCTGGAGACCACAGGGGAGTAGAGCCAGACTCCCAAGAAAAATCCTTAGCCTGCTCCTGAAAGACAGAGGTTGACTCTAGAGCCACAGTCCAATTTGTCAGGAGGCTGAGAGGCCCTCCCAAAGCCTGCAGGCACCAAGCCTCCCAAAGTGCCACTTCAGAGGGAAGTTAGTGCTGGGAAGAAGGGCTGAAGGTCCAGTCCACCCTGGAGGCCAGCTGGGGTTGCACAGCCACATGTCACTACAGCATTTTTATCCCAGAGGGTTTCCCGATTTCAGCTTTCCCTACATTAAAAGGGAAGCACCTCTATTCCAGGTTAATTATAAATCAAGTTAATTATAAAGGAATTCTTGCACTATCTCCAAGTGATGAAAGGAGTTTGCTGATCCCTTCAGTGGGATTTGAAGTATGTCTCATCATTTTATTTCCCTCATCAACACTGACCCAAGCTGACAAACCCCTTGTTTCTCTCATCTCTCAGTGCATTAGATTTAACTAGAGCAAATTGTTAACTACCCAGGAGAACTGGGGCTTTGTTATTTTGGACTCATTTCACTTCAGCACCTCTCCCCATACCTTTTAAGTTTGCACAAGGCAAACACCTCTCCTCAGAGTTTATTGCCTCATCTCAAAGGAGCTGTTTGCATTTGTTCCTCATTGGAGGTCCCTGCTACTCTAAACTTATAAATCCAGGTACATCTTTTCCTCCTCTTTGCAGCTCACCAGGCAGCAGGAAGGTTAATCTCTCCTCCAAGGTCATCATGCTTGCAAGAAAACAGCAAAAAGCAGCATGCTGCCCTGCTGCTGTACACTGCCAGGCTGCACCTTCACCTGCCAGGTCACTCCTTTCACCACCATTTCTTGCCATACTAGACTGTGAGACCCATGTCACCTGCGACAGACCTGCCTTTGTTCTCCTGTGACACCATGCCCCAAACATCAAGATCTTGCCCTGGAGCTGGAGGCTATAGCAGCTACTGGAGTAGGAATTCACAGCAGAGACCACGGGTTACCAAGCCTTCAAGTGCATGTTTTCTAGACATCTGTCAACAACAGCAGCTTTAATTATTTATTTTTCTTAACAACATTGTTGTTGACATTACATCTATGACCACATTGCAAACTTCTGCAACAGGGAACAGACACCAGCACTCTTTTCACTGAGATATCACAGTAGGATAGCAGCGCTTCCCAAGCCTTATATATTCCTGTAGTCTAGCTCCAGACAAGCCAGGTTTGACTTTCAACTCATGATCAGCTGCAAGGGGACTTGTAAGGGGGCAGGGGGAGGAGATGGGGAACTATGCCTTTCCCTATCCTTAACCAGCTGAATAAAATTTATACAGGCCTTGAAATCGCTTACATGGTGTGCAAGAGGTGAGGAAAGCTAGAAGGGAGTGCATCTGCATTGCCCTCCCCAAGGTACTCGGCAGTAGAGCTGGCTAGCTGGGTCTGGACCTATGCGAGTGGAGCAAGAGGAGAAAGATTGCAAGTAACATAGCCTGTTCTGGTTAAAAATAAAAGGAGGGGTATATATGAGACAGATGATCACTGGAACACACCTTCTAGGTAGCTTATCTTGAACCATGGTGACTGCACACAGGTTGGGGGTCTAGCCTTTGTTTCCTTTCCTATTCGCAAATCAGCTTTCACCACTCCGTGCCATCCATGAAGTTAAAGCCCCCAGGTTTTTGCAAGAAACCTGGGATGCTCTTCTGAAAGATAACTGTACATTTGCCCCATTCCAGGCCAAAGGACTGGATCCGTGTTGTCACAGTAGACACATCAGGAAGCATTACTTCCTCCATTGCTGTCTGACACAGGAGCGGCTTCAGCAGGGCTGGAAGGCAGAGGCAGCACTGCACCGCTCAGGTTGAAATGCCTTACTCGGTCCCACTAAAGCTGGGAGAGGGGAATGCGAGAATTGGAGGTCCCTGGAGCAGATCTGGCACCTTCCAAGGCATCTGCAAATGCAAAAGCCATCTTTGTAAGGAGTGCATTCCCAAACTGCTTCCACAGTCATCCGCAGCAGAGGCCAGCATCACTTACCTGCTCTGCAACACCAAGATAAGTTGTGCTCAAAGCTGAAGAGCTGTCTGCTCTACCAGCGTGGCTAACCACAGGCCCATTCGTGGCACAGTGAGGCTGCCAGGACTGCGCATCCTCAAGTTGTCATGCGAGCTGCAGGGAAACTTGGGCAAGCGTAACCTGGCTTGCTGATAAGAACAGCAGTAGTCAAGTCACCCTTTCCACCTTCTCCATATATCAGAGATGCAAAGGGCACTGGCTATGGATTCACACCCCCTCAGCATCTGACAGAAACCATATCTGTTGGTCCTTTCATATTTTCTCCTTATGACTTTAAGGCTCCGTTTTCCTTACATCACTATAATTATGCAAAACCTGCAAGGCAGGGGTCTCCCTCATACTGAAGGACTGTCAGGTAGTTTCTTGTTTTGGAGCTTTGCCCAAATCAATGGGGGGAAATACCTCACAATGACTTGTAATAGGGTGGGACCAAGCCTTCTGCATAGGCCCAGTACCCACAAAAGCATTCCAGCAACCTTAATCTGGACTGATTTAGAAGAGCTCCCCTCTAGCCTGACGTATAGCACATACAACATGCCAGGATGGTTTAGAAACTCAAGCCATCTGGAGTTCTTTCCCACAAAAACATGTGTGTGCCAGCATTTGTCTCCTTTGAGCCACCCACAGTGAGAAAGGATTGTATTAAAGCTGGCTCAAATTTCTCTAATTCAATTTTAGGCAAAAGAAAATTGTCAATAAGCATTTGGAAAATGCCTTGGAAAGAACAAGCTGATTAAAAATGTAGCAACAAACTTTGAAGACACATTAACACCGTCCATTCTGAGCCCCAAGATTCTTAAGGGAGTTCAAAATGATGCTACTTGGGGTGAAGTTCCTTCCCCTGCCTGCCACCTTCTCCCTCAGTGTTTTATCAGCCAGATTTAGGGTTTACCTGAAATGAGTCCTGGGTCATGAGGGCTCCCTTGCTTCAGAAACAAGCTCTGATCTTCTCTGGCTGTTGAAGTGCAATAATCAAAGACACACTCAGGTTTAAGACTAACATTACTGGATCCTTTTAATACAGCAACTGTAAATCAGTATCACATGCAGGCAGATCATTTGATTATCTTCCATTATTGACGACAGGCCATTTCTCAGATGGCTGGAAGGTGGCATCTCAGCTGATAGCTAAAGAAGAAAGAGCCAGTTAGAAATATGTACATGCACACACATTGAGAAATACACTTACAAGTGGCATTTCAGTAAGTTCTGCTTGGAAGCAAGAGCGTCATTACCAAGCACTGCGGGCAGATCAGAAACCCTGCTCTTAAGTCCCCTGAAGGCTGTGGTGCTCTCTTGCAGCTCTTGGGTGGGCCCATAGAAAGATTCTGGCCACAGCATGATGAAATGAGGCAGCGGTGGGGAGCCCTGGGCACTGCAGGATGCAAGGAATAAGGAGGGCAGACAGGATTTCTCACACTGACAAAAAGCAGGAGATTGGGAGAGCATGACTCATGCCAAAGGCCTCAGCCATGCCTCATGACATGGGCTGTAGCATGCCCTCAAGTCCCATGGGAGAGCACAAACAGAACTGGCTACCTTAATGCAGCCGCCACCGCGCTAGTCAGCAAAAGGTGGCAGACTCCACCGGGGCATACTCTAAGGCACTGCCGGCGCACAGTGAATGAGAGTCTGGAGCAAGGTGCACTCAGCGCCAGAGAGGATAGAGTCAGCTGTCTGACAGAGCTCGACTGTACATAATCCCACAGCACCTTTGGAAATCTCAGCCCAAGGACAGATGAGCAGCACACCTCCCAAAGTCTGCAAGATTTCAAAATCCAAGGGAAGCACCATTACATCTGCCCTCCCCTTTGACCACATGCACGAAGAATGGGACTTTCCAGATGCTGTGGCTGTATGCATGGACATACAGATCCAGGACTGACTGCTGCTCACCTCCAGCACAGACCATCCAGCAACTAAGAAGCCATCCGACTTAAATCAGTAGGCAAGCACTATGAGTAACAGCAACCTGGGGCTTGTTGTGAGGCAGCAAGGAGAAACCAAGGAGAGGGGAGACTTGCAAGATGTTTGCTTAAATCATCTATTCAGTATTTATAAAGCAAAGAGACAAAAAATCCAAATCAGATGCAAATAACGCCCGAACTGAAAGATCTGCATTTCCCTTGAGCATGCCATTCAGCAGATGACTAAACCAGTTCTATTGTTTATGCAAAGGAAAATGTGCAGCTACCCTTGACTACGCCCATCTGTGCATCTTAATCTGGAGGCAGGACTGCCAGGCTTACTGACCTCCTGTAGACAGTATTTATTGAAGCTGCTTGCCTAGAAGCTGCCCTGCCTTGGCAAGAGCATTTCATTGCCTTTTTCCCCCCCTCTAAAACGCTTAAGCCACATCTAGTCAATGAGATGTACAACTTTGTACAGTGCCGTGCAGCGGCTCATCTTTTTCTGAAAAAAGATGTGTTTTGACATATATATACTATGTGTTATGAAACAACATTGCTCATCGCCCCCTCTCCAGATAAGAGGCTTTATATATAGGGATTTCTGATGGGTTTTGTCAGCTTCTTGTGCTTACTGTGAACCAGCATATCCTGCTGCTGCGGTACATTCCTTGCCTTTGCCTATGGACTATACTGACCAGGACTCAGATGGGGAGAACAAATACAATTTAACAGGCTTGTGGCTTAAAAACCTCCAGCAAAAAAATAACACTAAAACAAGATTCAGGCTTTACCTTCTTTGTCACTGATGTTATGACTCACAAACGGAGCTGGAAACTCAGCTGATGAAGTATTTTAAAACAAGAAGCTATCTAGGAAGGAAAAGAGGAAGATTATTTCCTAACGCAGTTGGACTATTTTATACCTGTTTTCTTATATAAGTTAATCCCCTTCCAGTGTTTGCCTGGATTTGCATTTTACACTCTTCAATAATATGCAGCACGTGCCTAGCAAAGGTCTTCCTGCCTTTGAGGTGACTTGATGCCACTTGGCACAAGCACAGACACTGGGTAAGGGAGATGGCCTCACTCAGACACAGGACGTAGTGCAATTTTGGGGGTCAAGTCAGGGTCACAGCACAGGGTCCCGCCTTGGTTGCCCAGCCTGTGTACATGGAGGCATGTGTGGGCTGAACCAGTGGCGCTGGCATAGCCAGGCAGGGATGTGAAGCAATCCACAGCGACAGGCAGGCTTTCCATGGGTGAAGTCGCACAGAGACTGAAGCTGCAAGAGAGGAAACCAGTAATGTACAGGGGAGGGACTGTTGTTGCCCACAAGCTCTGCATAGCCTCTACCAAAGCCCTGCAGGCTGCAAGTGAGCAGCAACATTTGCTTTTCCCTCAGGCTTTTGCTCTGGAGCCCCACTGTCTTCCCTGGCCATTAGCAGGCTTGCAAACCACCTGGCTCCCAGGACAAACCCCACCCTCATCCTTATCAGCTTCCCATTTTTTCTAGGGCCAGGAAAAGAAACAAACCACAGGACTAAGTGCTAGCTCCTGGTGGCCAAGGACAGGGTGTCAAAACAGCAAGAAACACTAGGGAGATAAGGAGGCTGAAGTGCTTATTATTGGAGGGAACACAGCTCTGCGTCCCTGTGGCAATAACACTCCCCATTAAGGCCCGAGAAGTATTTCTTGTCCTGTCTGTAAGCGACACTCAAGACCTTCCCATTTCCCCTCAGCAATCTCTTCTATTTACCAGTGGCACGCAACTCCCATGCAGACTTTGGACAACCTGTGATAACATCTGCTCTGTGCTTGGCTGTGCCAAGCTATTTGTTCCCTGCTGAGTTATTATGGGACTCCAGGCCCAAGACACAGGCCAATGCAAATTCTTGTAATTCCCATTTTTACTGGACTATTCTGGGCTACATTAAAGACCATAAACCACCTCTTTTGGTATCAGATTCATCAGATTATTCCTCAAGTCCAGAGCTGTGTCTCAGGAAAACTGAAAGAAAAGACTTAAACCAATAACTATTTTGACAGAGGCCCATCAGCAAGGGGGAAGCTGCCATGACACATCTTGAAGGATTTTGGTCATTGCTTCAATTGCAGCATTAGAAATGCAAACTGAGGCCAGTCCTCCCAGACTGACATGCTTGTGTGGAGAAACTTGTGAATAGTTTTAATGGGTGTTTCCCTCACAGCAGAAGTGATGACTTATTTAAAAAATTAATTGTAAATAGCTTGTGGCCTTTGGGCACCTAGAACACATCTGTCTAGGAAATACTATCACAAAAGCATCAGAAATTTGTATCAGACCAATCTGCCATGAGCAGTTTTGTGCTTTCCTTCAGTGCCATCAGAGCTAAGTAAACTAATAGCAGGGTAGAGGTGTACTCCACAAATACAAAAATTTTGTTTTGCTTGTATTTTATGAACAGGCTGTACAATAGGGAAGTCCTGATAGACATTAGGAGCTTAATTGTCTTGACTGTGCCAAAATCCAATACAGATTTAAAGTACTGTGAACCTTATATAAGCCATCCAGATAGAGGTTTGCTCTACCAGGTCAAATTAACTGCCCTAATAAATTAAAGCATAACCTGTAGAAGATCACCCAACTGTGTCTTTATAAACAAGCTATTGCACTAGAAGTTGCCCTGTTTGGTTAGATATTTACAACAGTGCCTCAGCACCAAGCCTCCTATCCAGAACACTTAGCATACCAAACCACTAACCAACATAAGGCTGCAACACTGCTCCTGGAGTCACCCAAAACCAACCCTTCGGTCACACAAGGAACTGCACCACTTTCTCCCCACTCACTGCCTCTTAAGAAAAACTCTGGGTTTTTTTCTTCTGGTTTTCTCTGTTTTGTAATACCTTGCTTTACTTGTTCCCCTTCTAGCTTTTGAAATCTTCCTCTCATTTTCACTTTTTTCCCCCCCCTTAAGTCATCTATTAAATGCTTTGCACTAAAAGTTTTCTACTCCCACATTTATCCTTTTTAAGCTTTCCATAGAAGTAAAATAAATATCTGTTGACTTCCCCCCCCCTCAAATTTGCACAACTAAAACACAACCATATTCCCTCAGCCACAAAACAACACTCAGAAAACAACCCAGGTATTTTTTCTTCTTACTTTGCTATCCCACTGTTCTCTAGGTAAGCTCCACCAAGGCTCCTCCACCAAGGCTCCTCCACCAAGGCTCCTCCACCAAGGCTCCTCCACCAAGGCTCCTCCACCAAGGCTCTAGCCTCAGAAGAAAACCACTACCTATGATAAGAACAAAGCCT
This sequence comes from Balaeniceps rex, assembly GCA_013401315.1. Lineage (NCBI taxonomy): Eukaryota > Metazoa > Chordata > Aves > Pelecaniformes > Balaenicipitidae > Balaeniceps > Balaeniceps rex. The sequence continues at coordinate 194,868 of VYZW01062323.1, forward strand.
TTCCCAGTCTCCTTTTATGCAGGTCTCACCCAGCGCTGAGGCTATATAAGGGGATAGGTGCTATTATATTCTTCAGGTGTGGGGATTACGCTTCTGACTGGGGATACGTAGGCTAGGGAAGAACATTCTTAGGTACTCTTAGAAGTTTTTGAGACAGAACTATTATTGTTTTAATGGTTTTTATTTCTGAAGGCAGACAATTTAGTTTAATAAATATATTTCCACATATGCTGAAAAAAAAGTTTTTTGGTAGCTTGCTTTAATATATTGTCATTAAATATTTTTGCTGAAATAGTTTGATATTTTAGAATATTTTTCTTTCCTTTTATTAATGGCAAAACAAGGTTTGTTTGCTTAAATGGCCTCATGTTGGCGATGAGGGATATTAATTTAGCTAAACTGAGAATTCAACTTTTAGTGTTTTTCAGTGTGAGTCAGTTTCCAAAGACAATATTTTTTCCCCAGGAGGGGCTAACGATTCTCATTTTAATGGGAAACTTAGGCTGCAGAAAATTGTACAGTTAATTGGGGTTTTTTCTTCTTGTAAAACTCACCCTGCTAACCTGCCATCTGGTATTACTTGCAGTAAAGGTAGTTATGAGAAAGTCTAGCTTTAACAAGATTTAGTAGCAATTGGGGTTGTCTCATTACTAGTTAAAAGTGTGAAAGACGTTCTTCTTGCTGTGGAGTTGTATATAAACTATTTAAGTCAGATGGTAGTTATCACAGTAAAAAAAACCCCATGCATTTTCTGTGATGGACTCTGATGTGGTTTGTTTGTTTTTTTTAAATTCTACAAGTTCTCTTTCTCACTGCTTCAGAAAGTGCTGTGATACAAAGAGTGCCCTGGCTGTTAGCTTAAGGTACCAATGCTGTATCGCTCATCTGCTTTGCCCAAGAACACGTTTTTAATTGCATGAAAGCCTCTTGGGTTGTTTGAGCTGGGATCCCACCGTTGCTCTAGCATTGGGTCCTTGTCCAGAGGCTTGTAAAAGACCAAAACTGAAGCATGGCAGTTTGTTACCAGCTTGCTGCTCTCAGATTGGGAAGCTTAGCTTACATTTGGAGTGTTTGTAGATGGGAAGCTCCTCTCAGATGGAAAGCTTTGATTTGCTGAGTGGGAGGAGCTTCATATCTTCAAAGAATATCTCTGCCACAAAATGGGACTCAAACTGACAGGCTCCCCCTTCTGTGCTGGGTTTACCCCACTGACCATAAAGGATTGCTAGTTTAAGAGCTAGTCTTGCAAACTCCTGTGGTTTGAGAAGCCATTCTTTCGGGCTTAAGTGACAAAGACCCTATAGGCAAAGTACAGTTGGTGACTAACAAAGGCACTTCATTAATAGCTGAGCAATCACATCAGACTGCCAGTTCACCTGTGCAACTGTGGTTAGTAAAGGCTGCAGCATGAGTCTAATCAGAGCTACAACATGGGAATGTAATTGAGACCTTAACAGATGCCGCATGAATCATGATCAACATCCAGCTCTGCTGTGCTGTCTGCTTTTAGCAATCTAATGAGTGGGAGCGAAAGCATGTGCCCCAGGAGCAGGGAGGTGGTGAGAACGGGGGTACTGTGCTTTCAGGGTTACCTTTACCGTAACGTTGTAAGGCTCGGGGTTCACAGGCTTGACAGTATGCGATGGGCAAAGGCTACTGAGTGGAAAAAACGCGCCCCTCTTTTGAAGGATGTGGCTTTCAGTCTACAAAACAGTTGCTTAGAGATAAGCATTGGAGAGCAGAGGGGTGGACTTTATCATCATGAGCTGTGGAGTGGGAGGTGTGTTTTCAAAAGCAATGAGAGGAGAGGGCAGAGTCCTGCTGTGCATTAATCCATGACATGTCCTGTGTTTCAGGGTGGTGCAAAATCAGATGCCTAGGTTGGGTGTGAGGCAAGGAGCCATGTCCACCTGCAATGAGGAAACAGCAGTGTGCACGGGTGTGGAAGGGGCCAGGCAGGCTGACGAGTAAGTAGCGAGGAGGTCGGGAGCGCTTTGAAACGGAGATGCTCAGGCCGCTTGTGTGAGTGTATATCCGGGGTGGATTATTCCTGGGGGACTGGACCTGTGATGCCTGCGTCGCCCTGCCTGCCTGATGCTCCAGGGTGGCAGTGTGATTCCTCCAGGCATGGCTGATGAAAGATCTGGCCCTGCCTTCCACAAGGGGCTGGAGATGAGTTTTACCCTGTCCGTTGCTTATTTCACCAGCAGAAGACTTGGAGGATGAGGCTTTCTGTGGGTTAAAACAGTGGTTATTCCCACAAGCAGCGTCTGTCTGCTTTTAAAAAGTGCGGTGTAGGAGCTGTGCAGTATTGCCAATGTTAGCAGTCCAAGAACTCCTAAGTAATCCTAGGGCGATAAATCAGAGTGAATGGACGCAGCAGGGAAAGGGTTTTTTCAGTTTCAGACTTCCTAAGGGTTGCTTTATAATTTAAAAATGGGAGAAAGCAGCTTGTCTGTGTCATCTCAACAGGCGAGCAAACAGTGGTCGCAAAATGATTTCACAGCTCGCTGTCAGACTGCTGAATTGAACCCTGCTAGGGAGAGAAAACCACTCTGAAAAAGACGACAGACAAGGTCTGCAGCAGCGTGCAGAAAAAAAAGAGCTACTTAGATTTGCATCATGGAGAAAGGTCATGGAAGGGCTGTAAAATGAGAATCCCAAGGTAGCACTGTCCTTCTCGGTCTTTGTCTTAGCAACACTCGTGATAGTAAGGGGAAAACCTTATTCTTTGGAAGCTGTAGATAGCTGTGGAGCAAAAGTGTGCTCCCCACCAGACAGCTTTAGTCAGCTCACAAACTTCTCTCATTTGGGATTTCTTCCCTGAAGCTCCCTGTACGTGAAGGCTCTGGTGGTATCCCTGATACCCACTGTCAACAGGTTGCTTTTAAGAGCTTCTAGCTGAGGCTCATGGAAGGCTTTAGCGAGCCCTTTCCCGAGGGAGCCTGGTGCATGATGTGAATTGTGGCAATGGCTCTGAATGTGGAGGAAAAGACTTCAGCATTCTACCAGGCAACAGCCACTTTGCATGTTCATGCTGATCTAGGCTATAACCCCTAGCTGGATTGAATGGAGATACAGAGGATTCCTCCTGCTGTGGGGGAGTCCTGGAGGGCCCTCCGGGTATCCATGCCAATGGCTCAGAGGCCACATCAGAGTTGACTTTGTTACGAGTTCAAGCTTGTGTTGTCCTCTCAGAGAGGAATGATCATTCACAGGACACTGCCTTGGTTTACTGAGCTCTTTCCCTATAAAAGGAGAAAACCAGGCTGGGAAATGGCCACAACCTTTTGTGGCCACAGAGTCAGGCAGAGTAGCTTCCCTTCTGCAGGAAAGAGTTTCTCCCTCAAATAGACCCGAAGCCAAGTGGAGACCTCAATTAGTGCCTGAGCAAGGACTCAAGGCATTCCCCAGCTTGCGTGTTATGCAAGGGTCAGGTTCTGCTGCCCTGATTCCCATCCCTCCCCGAAACTGCAGGCATTTAGGCACATGCCTCAAATACATGAGCAGTCCCACCTACTGCACTGGTCTGCCCCAAAGCATCCCGCTGAAGCAGAGCCAGCAGCCCTAGTTTCACAAGCACTGACACCCACTGGTCTGATATCTGGGGTCACCCAGCAGCAGGAGCATCAACCAGGCAGTGATGTACCCTTGTGTCATGTATCTTAGCTCTCTTCCTGCCTTCATAAAGGATCTATAGGAGAGCCAGATTAGGTGCAAGATTAACCTATTGCATTTTTTGACTGTTCAGAAGCTCCTTTGTGCTAAATCAGAGAGCGGGGTACATTACAGGACCCACGTAATCCAGTGAGATTCCTAAAGTCAGCTTGTTATTTGTAAACTCTCAGGAATGACTGCACTGGACATCTCTTCCCTGCACCTGGACCCCCAATCCTACCCACTCCTGTCACATAAACACCTATGAGGCAATTTAGGGCTGGGGTCTCTGAGGAAATGCGGCTCTGGTTATGAAACCGCCTTCCCCCTACAAGCTTGGGACCCATACTGCGGCACAGCTCCTTTTCTGCCCAACTCGGATTCCTGCAGCGACGGTTTCTGTCCCCAGGCATGGGAACAGGGCTCTAGCTACAACGTGGGTACCACTTCCTAGTCCTGCAGTGTGAGGAAAGGGACTGGAGGTGCAGGAAGGAGGGGGCAGTATCGGTGCTGCCGGGCAGCCTGGGGCAGTCGTGGGGAGGAGCAGGGCTGCAGTGCTGCCCTGCATTCCTTTCTGCATGGGCTGGTGGGCAAGATGGGCTGAGAAATGGAGTGGGTGTGTTACACCCTACTTCACTCCAGGCTCTCCAGATGCCACCCTCTGCCACAGCCAGTTGCTCTCTGAGGACTCTTGCTGGAAGGTTGGACCTTGATCAGCTGCATTTTTAAAAGTGGGACTTGTCCTTAGTCTGCTGGGACTGAAAAGGGACGCAGTCTTAGCTACTCCCCGGAATTTAGGCGGTGTAAACAAGTGTTTTGCAAACCCCAGGATCAATGACAATCTGTCGCTGTAAGCAAAACCAAGGACTCAGCCCTGGTTGGAGCCAGGCTGTGAGCTTCACACCAGAGTTTGAGACCCCAAACCCGTGGTCCCACTAATGCTGGTGATTGTGGCTGCACCCAGCAGCTGGTGCCTGCCCTGTGGGGTGCATAGGACTCGCCTACCAAGGGTTCAGATGGGCTTCCAGCAGGGTCGTTGCGTCCTCTCACTGGTAGAAAACTGAAAAATGGGATGGAGGGCAGAGAGGCTCAGACAACCGTTCATTGGATTAATTTAAAAGTACATTCTTCCATAGGTTCAATCTGTTTCACAGCTTTTTTCTGCCTGCCTGGCTTCCTTTTGCAAGATGGCCACCAAGGTCCCATCTCCACTGGCAGGGGATGCCAGGGAGCTGTCTCTCAGTCACTCTCGCTGCAGGTTCGGCGGGATGCTGCCCCACGGCCGTGCTGCGGCCTGAGGCAGGCAGGCAGCGCTGTCCTGCCAGTGGTCAGCGAGACCTTGCTGACAGAGGACACGCTGCGGGCCAGGGGCTGCGTGGGGAACATAATCGTGCCTCGGGGTGCCTCCAGGAGCTGCCAGATCTCCCCCGAGGTGGAGCTGCCCAGATACTCCCAGGGCCGACGCCCGCTGCTGTCCCTTACCTGCACCTGGCACCCCAGCTGTAGCACCAGCACCTTGATGACGAACTGGTGGCCGTGTATGGCAGCCAGGTGCAGCGGAGTGTACCCGCAGCCCGAGCGGACGTCCACGTCCAGGGCCAGCCCAGCCTGCCGTGCCGCTGCTGCCAGCTCCTGCAGGCCTGGCCCATCACCGTGCTTGGCCAGCCAGTGAAGGACTGTGAAGCCTGACATGAAGTCCCGCTGCAGGGCCAGCTCCGGCTCTTCCAGGAAGAGCCCCCGCACCCGAGCCCAGCACCCCGCTGACACCGCCACTAGCCAGGCGTGCTCCCGCTGCCCCAGCGGCACTGACAGCCCCCGGCTTGGGACATTCCTAGGGGAGGTCTTGAAGGGCATGGTGCGAGGCTGCCGCCCACAGTCATCTGGCAGCGATGGGGTGATGCCCTGCGCCTCCAACAAAGCTAGCTGGCACCTGATGCTCCTGAAGACACGCAGTGGTGCTGGGCAGCTGCTCTCTGGGGCCTGGGGACCTGCAGGGCCCTGTGCTGGCAGCAAGGACTGGGATGGGAGTGGCTTGGCAGGGGGTGGCTGGGTGGGGGACTGTGGTGGGGATTGGGATGGGGGTGGCTTGCGGGGGGGCAGCACCCCAGGACTTGACGGCAGTGGCAGGGTTTGGTATGTGCGCAGCAGCAGGGCTTGAGATCGGGTTGGTCCATTTGGGGTCAGCACCCTGGATCCTCTCGATGGGGATGGGCTGGTGGAGAGTTGCTGCAGGGACATGGAATGTGATGGGGGCAGCCGGGTGGAGGGCAGCACATCTGGGCCTGATAAAAGTGGTGGGGATGAGGAGGGGCTGGCAGGGAGTGCTTGCAGGGACCGGGACAGGGGCAGCACCCCTGCGGCGGACAGCAACGGCAACGATCGGGATAGGGGTGGCTCAGCGAGGGGTGGCTGTGAGGACCAGGGTAGGGGCAGCTCGGTGGGAGACAGCACCCTGCGGCCCGATGACAGCAGTGGGGACGGGGATGGTCCAGTGGGGGGCCGCCCCCCTGGGCCTGCTGAGGGTGGTGGGGCCGTCGGTAGGGGCATCCTGGTGCGGGGCTGTGGCGGAGACCGGGGCTGAGGCAGTCTGTCCGGGGGCAGCACCCTGGAGCCCGATGGCAGCGGCAGGGGCTGGGTTGGGGGCGGCCCTCTAGGGCGGTGTGGTGGCAGGGACCCGAACGGGGCTGACACCGTGGGAGGCAGCACCCCGGGCGCCGGCGGCGGCGGTGGGGACCGGGACCGGGACGGTCTGGCAGAGGGCGGCTGCAGGGTCTGATAAGAAGGCGGCCCCGCGGGAGGCAGCGGCGGCGATGGGGACCGTGGCGGCCCAGCGGGGGTCAGCGTCCCGGGACCCGGCGGCAGCGCCGGGGGCCGGGAGCGGGGTGGCCCGGCGGGGTGCAGCCCCCAGGCGCCGGNGGGCCGCCCCTTCCCCGCCGCCTCCCCTGGGGGGCCGCGCCGCCGGTCGGGGTCGCGTCGGGGCGGCGGCGGCTCCTGCTGTGCCTCCTCCTTCTCCTGCTGTTCCTCCGGCGGCGGCGGCAGCTCCTCATCGAGGAGGTCGCGGTACCTGCGGCGGAGGACGATGTCCTTGGAGGCGCCGGGCGCGGCGGCGGGGTGGACGGTGGCCAGGGAATTGACGAGGCTCTTGAAGTACTCGCCGCGCTCCCGCCGCTGCTGCTCCGTCAGCGCCGGGTCGCGGAGGAAGCGCTGGAAGTGGCGGAGCAGCGCCGTGTTGGGGGCTCGGCCGCCGGCCTGCCAGAGGAAGTCCAGCACGGCCTCCTGGCTCAGCTCCCGCGCCATGCTCCGGGCCTGCCGGCTCTCCGTACTCCGTCTCGGTGCTCGGTGCTGCACGTCGGTGCTCGGCGCTGCAGCCAGGTGCGCGGCGCTTGCCGCGGCGGGGAAACCCGCCTCCTGCCGCGCCGGGCCTCTCCGCCTCCTCCTCCTCCTCCTTCGCAGCCGGGCCGCCACCCCCCGTCGCCTTTGCCCGGGGCAGCGGCCCGTGGGGCTGGGGTGACGGGAGAGAAACAGCGGCGGTGAAGGAGGGAAGCGGGGTAGAGGGGCTGGAGGAGCCTTGCTAGTGCTCTGAGAAGTGCAAGGCTAATTTGGTGGCGTGCGGTGAGGAGAGGGAGCGCTTTATCTGTCATTATGTCAGTGAACTGACACGAGGCGATGGGCACAAACTGAAATGCGCGAAATTCCATTTGTGTGTGAGGAAAAACTCTTTTACAGTGAGGGTGGTCAAATACTGGAGCACGTTGCTTGGAGAGGTTGTGGTCTCCGTCCTCAGGGATGTTCAGAGCTCCACTGCACGCAATCCTGCTCCATGTGACCCCGCCTGAGCAGGGGCTGGGCAAGACCATCTCCAGAGGTGCCTTCCAACGTGAACCGCCCTGTGATTCTGTGACTTAGAAAACCTGGCAATAAAGATACATGAATGTGATGTGGTTTGGGGTAGCTGTTATTACAAGTGTGTGGGATTGCACCCATGTATGACAACCACATACAAATACCAAGAGTGCCCGAAGTGAAATTAATATCTCGTATCATCTCTGTATTCACTGTGTGGCTGAGATAGGTTGGACACACATTGTACTAGAGCGGGGATCTAACGTTGTTCTCTGTTGCTAATGCTATTATCACGAGCGTGTACGTTACAGCTGAGAGGGATGGATGAGATCAGTGCCCCAGTGGGCAACGTGCCCTGTATCCACCAAACAAATGACAGCCCCTGCCCCAAGGAGTTTGGGGAGCGAATAGTCGGTAGAAAGTCTGGGAGAGAGGGTGTGCTGTTTTTTCTGTCTTACAGTCAGAGAGGAGAGGCGTGGAGGGACTGAACTCAGTATAGGCTCACTGGCTTTAAAGAGGTCTGGATCAGGCCCTAAGTCACACTCCAGAAATCATCTCTACTGCAGGCTCCCGGGTATCCATAAATATTGTTAGCTGCCTGTCATCTAGGCAGCTGGAATATCCTCCAGCCCGCTGCAAACCCAGAAGTGTATGCAACCTTCACAAACCTCAGGCAGAGATTGCAATAGATGGTATGTACAGGCTCGTGATTTCCGTTTCGGTGACACTAAACCTTAGGATAACTTTTAAGGTTCAGACCCTGCAAACACATGCAAGAGCGGAGGCGCGTGGCAGTATTGCTCTCAAATAAGCAAGCTACGCAGGTCTGTGCTTTCGGATTGCTCGCTCTGAACGGTGCGTTATCATGCTGGTTTGCAGGATAAATTGCCCTGTGGAGCTGCAGGACTGCTAAACTGTAACCTCTGGAGTGGTGGGAGCAGCCCTGAAAGAAACTTAAAAGTTTCTACGTTAGAAGTTACAGTTTAGGTAATGTATCAGAAAAGTTTTCCAGTGCGCCAAGATTTGGGTTGCTTGGGTGGCACAGCAACAGAAACTGTGCTACGTGCTCTGCTACATCCTGCTTTTGGTTTTCCCTGTGGTGTATATTGTAGGAGAGTGTGGCTACATCCCATCAGTGGTGTTCATCTGAGTAGGGTGCAGGTGCTGGGAAGAGGGTAAGGCTCATGTTAATATTTTATCATATTGCACATGCTTTTGGTTCAGTTCTTCAAGGCATAAATACCTTTCTTCCTCTTCTTCTGATGAGCACTGAATTGCAGGCACAACTGTGTGTGATAGCAGCACGGTCTCAGTGGAAGTGGTTGAGGTGAAATGAATGGAGCGTAATGATACACTTGTGATCACAAATAAGAGAGGAGGGTAGACTGTGAAGATAAAAAATCCAAGTAAATAACAGTGGCAAATGACAACACTACTATGAAAGTGTTGTTTTGGTTTAATGGACTAAGGCGTAAACAGGAGGCTTTCCATTATATCGTATTTTCATTTAAACACCCTTGGAGGTGTTATCTTGCTTACTATAAGCTTAGCTTTGACACAAAAAATAGAGGTTTTTTTCCAGAGAAATGTCAGTTCTCACCCTGTAAAGTTATTTTTTGAAGTGATTGAACACACTCAGGTAACATTAAGTGACTGCTGAAGTACCTGCAGGACTGAGACCGGCACTGAACGCCGACGCTTTTGCATTGCTAAGATTGGAAAAGCCTCACTGAGCTCGTTTGAGTGAAATGGGTTAAACTCACACGTCTGACTTGACAGTCACTGCTGGCTGGGAGCGTGTTGCTTACTGGATAGCTCAGATGATGGACAATAATACGGCAGTTGGTTGTAACCCATTTGTTTATGACTGTCTGTCGATACCCCTTGTAGGCACGTGCAAAAGTCTGCTGAAAGAGTATCTCACGTTGATTCAGAGGCAGACCAAATGCTGGCATGCCTCTCTGCCCTTACAGCCTGAGCTGCAAATCACATTTTGGGATTAAGGGGGTATAATGCTGCATGCAGCCAAGGAGAAGCACAGCCCTGCTACCTGGACTTGCTTCGTTACCTGCTTCACCCTAAGAGGTTTAAAGAGATTCTTGTTTCCCCTTATGCTCTAATGATTTACCCGGTCTGCAGATTGGTCGCTTTTGGTTGTGGGTAGTCTTCAGAATGGCTGAATTGTCTCACCCTCTTTGGGAGTTCCGGACACAGCAGGTCTCTTGATTCTTTGACTGAAATTTGAGTAAGTTGTGAGTAGTGCTAATCACAAAATGGAGGTAGGATCGAGCATTACTTCAACATTAAAAAAAAAAAAATAAGGCCACCACTTAGTCTTGTAGCTTCCTATTGTTGTGCAAGAAGATGTTGCCTTTAGGGAGCTGTATTCCTGTGTTTGTTTTTAAGGAGGTAAGTTAACGCAAGTTCTGTGTCTACTTGCGTATTTTCTCATCCATGTAAATTGGTCCGCAGCTGACACAAAAGGTTATTAAAGCATTGACGTGCCATATCTGCAAAATGATGCAAAACAGCTTTGCAAAAATGGAAACCGTTCCCGCAGGGTCTCTAGAATGAGGAACTGGCAATTCCCTTCGCACGGGTACCGATTTGTTAGCAGAAGTTATGAAACTTTCAGGAGCGAGGGGTGTGCTTCTTCCTGCTGAACACTAGGAATGCAAGGAACTGCACAAGCTGAGATCTAGAAAGATTGCAGAACATTTCTTTGTCTTGATGTTTTTTTTCCCCCCCCTACTCTTTCAGCATGAACAGCCATACCCAGGAAGGTCTGTACGCATGAGTATCGTGGAGAAAACTCGGCCACAGCTCTCCCAGCTTCGGGCCAAGGAAGGACACGGTGAGTCACGTTAGGATTTTGCAAACACAGAAGATCTTTGCGTTAGTTAAGTTATGCTGATGCTGGAGTATCATTCATGGCTCTAATTCAGACAAGGGGAAGCTATGTCTGCCTCACCCACAGATGCAATGAGGGCGACTCTTTAGATACGATCGTTAGGTTTCCACTAGAGGCTGCACTGGTCCGAGCACATTTCCCAGTACAGGCACGCTCAACACCTCCTCACCTGGAGACGTGCATGCAGGAGGAATTTGCTACAAGAGCAAGAGCACAAGTCTAATATAGCAGCCTCCCAGCAGTAACACCTAACAAGTTAGTGTAATAAAAGCACCACATCAACTATGCTTGCAAAATTGTACTAGTAGAAACCCCATTAGGGTTTTTTCATGTAGCAGCTTTGCTAATGATGGCTGCATCTGTGCCCAGTTAAGGGCTGCTGCCCCAGGTGCAGATCCTCAGCCCAGGTGAGGAGTAGTGCCAGGGAGTGCTCGTGCCCTTCCTTTGGTTCCTGTTCAGCCCCGAGGAGAGCCCTTCCTTCATTGCTGCTTTGGTCGAAGACTTGTGAGCAGAGTTGAGTTTAGTCCTAAGACTCCCACCTTTGCAGGTAAAGGGGTATCTTGCTTAACATCAGGATGTTAAGCATTTTGCCAGGTGGAGCAGCAAAGAGCCAGCTGTGCTTCACTTCATCCCTGGAAATCGTTTACTGGAGTGGGAGAGCATCTGGCCACCGGGGCATGACTGTTGTTCGGCATACCCAGTTTGTTTAAAACCGCAGTATGGGTGTGTTTGGCAGAGGGAGAGAGCTGAAAGAGAAACTAGAGGAATGAGGTGCCTGGTTTTGCCTTCTGAGTCATTGTACGAGGGCATTAGGGGCTCCTGTTTTCCAAACAGCCCCAGCTGTGGAAGCTCCTGTCTGCCCCCCTGTTATAAACATCTCTTTGCCGAATCCCCATTCTCTTTCTTAACCAAACTGGTAGGAGGAGGAGGAGGACCTTGCCAGCCGCTTGCTGGGTCACCTCTTTGCAAGAGCCCCTGCAGGAGATGGCTCTCCTTGCTTTCAGCTGCCCCCCCCCCCCCCCCCCCCCCCCGCGGGGGGGCCCGGGGGGCGGGGCGGGGGGCNAGAGTCGGAGCGAGCGGCGCTTTCAGGTGAAGGGGATGGGTACTCGGGGCCGGGCGGGGGGAGCGGGCCGGGCTCCCCTTCCCCGGGCCAGCCGGGCGGTGGGGCAGAGCAGCGCGGCCCCTCCCCGGCGGGCTCGCTAAGAGAGGGATTCATTGCAATTACTGCTGGGGACTGATTGCAGTCCTGGTGTAGCCCCCCGGACTCCAGCCCGCTTTCGGGGTACCCCGAGCGGTGGCGGGGCTGCAGCCGGCCGGCGCGGCACCGCCCGCTCGCCCACGCTCCCCGGCGGCCCCGGGGGAGGGCNGGTGGCGGGGGCGCGGTGCCGGGGGGGTGGCGGGCTGGCCGGGGCGCCGCCGCCGCCTGTGCCTGGGGCTGAGGGGGGCCGCGCAAAACTTTTTAGCCCCGGGTCGGGGCCGCGGCTCTTTGTTGCAGCGGGGCCGGGCGCGGCGGCGGGCGGCTGCTCCCGGAGCCTTTCGCGTTGAGCCGCACGGAGCGATGGGGAGACACCGGGGGTGGTCCCCGAGCTGCTCCCGCCGGAGCTGGGGCCGCGTTTGGTGGATTGCCGCGGGTGTTTCTGCCCCGCCGATTCCCAGGGATGGGAAGACTTGGGAGTGGGGAGGGCTGTGCCTCGTACAGGGTGGGCAGCCGGGCGGGGAAGTGCCCGCAGCCCCTGGGGAAAGGCTTTGGGCGCTCTGCTGCGGCGGGCGGCAGCCGTGGAAATCCCGGCGTGAAAGTCTTCAGCGGGGCACGCGTGTTTTGCATCTTCCAGCATAACCGTTTTTCTGGGCATGTGGTGGCTGGGAGTTTTTTATATCCACGTTGAGAAAGACAAAGGATTTCCCCTTTACAGAGAGAAAGGGGAAAAAAAACCCAAACCCACAAAAACTAACAGATACTGTTCCTGGGGCGGGGAAGCCTTTCTCGCATCCAGCTTGCAGAAACGTGAATGAAACCCCACCATGACCAGACTGAATGCACTTTTGTGCATCGGCCGGGGGAGGGAGAGAAGAGAGACTTGACCGACTTCCCAGTAACTTTTTTTAGTGCTTGTGAGTAAAACAGATGTTGCCCGTGAGTGGAGGACTTGAATGTGGCTCCTTCTCATAATAAGAAAATGGTCTGTGTTCAAGATGTGCCCAGGATGAGACAGTTTCTTTTAGCATTTATTATGTGCTTATGGATCTGTGGGGCTATATGGTTCCTCTGATGTGGCAAAGCAAATATGTGAAGATGGGGTTAATGGTGTTACTGGAGGTGGGGAAGTTATGCTACTAAGCAAAATGAGAGCTGATGTTTATTAACAGAATACCTATAAATTATACCAGCTGTTTGTAGAGCTGCTTCTGAAATGATTCCTTGATCTTAAGGTCTAAAGCATGCTTGGAAATTGAAGTTTATTTCAGCGTAAGAAGAGGCATTGAAATACCTACTTCAGCTGGTTTTTAGGGCAGGCTGAAGGGTATTGCCAAGCAGAACTGTTTTTCTTTGTGTAGAGTAGCAGCGTCGCAACATGAATAGGCTCAGGGACGTGGCTTATTGCAAGACGTGTTTGCCGTTTGTTCTTGTGTATGTTTTGCTTTATTTCTTTGTCGTTATATTCAACCGATGCCACTGCTCAGCCTCTCGTATTTTTGCTTAATCGAAGTCCATGAGCAATCCCAAAACAGCATCCACAGAGGGTTTTGCACCAGTTAAACTACAATCCTATCTGTGTGCCACTGAGTCCAGTCCAGTGGGACTGACTGCACAATAAAGCATCCTTCAGCGTGAGAAGCATGTGTGTGTGGGAGAGGGAAGGATGAGGGCACTCGGCTTCCTCGTAAGCAGCTGGTGGGCAGGGTGTTTATCCTCCAGAATCAGTGCTTTTTGGAGAAGAGTTGTTTTATCTTGGGGTGATAAGAGAAGAAAGGACAGTGGGCTGGTATTCAGTAGGTGTTGGGGACATTTTGTCTCGTATACCTTCTTATCTAATTCTCTCTGCTACTGCTTTGCATGCTGCTGTTGTGTTGCTGGGGGGTGGTATTTGAAGAAATAGTTAATTATACGGTAGAGCAAGGCAAGGCTGATGAACGTTTGCCGATCAAGCTTTCAACTTAATAATGCTATTTTATAAGGGCCCAGAGTGGTATGCATCTTGTTGGAGGGAGAATGGGGGTAGAATTAAAGGAAGGGGGAAAGAAAAGACAAGGAATGAAAAGCGAGTTAGTTTCACTTAAAAACTGAGATAACATTCCTGAGTCACAACCTTTTACGTCCTGGCAGGATATGACATTATGTTAATTGTAAAAGCATGCATAAAAAGTAACTTCAGTGAACTGCTCTCAAGTGTCTGTGTTTAATTGTAGCCGAGCAGGGCGTGTTTTGGTAGGATGGGCGGCTTTCATTTGAAGGCCCTGATCCCACAGATGTGAAGACACATGTGTAATGCACTGCCTGTAATTTTGTTTGACTTAACAGAGACTGATCTCGGTATGTAAATGTAAAGGCATGCATAAGCAAAGTTTTGGCAGGATTGGTGCCGGGAGCTGCCATGGGACCTCTCAGCTGATGAAAGCCATGCATATGCTTAAACATGCATCGGGGTGGAAGGATGCATACGGTCATCTTTGCTGGCTCTATCTGGGCTCAGTGTGAGATAAGCCACTTGCAGTCTGGAAACTGTTGAGATGTGCTAGATAGCACATCCTTCCTCCTCCTGGGTTAATTCCCAGCATCTTGGCAGGGGCTGGATGGTTTCTCAGTAGTTCAGAGCATGGAAGAGGGCTCTGGCCTCCCTACCCTTCTCTTTATTTGTTTATCCTAAATGTTTGCAGAACCATAGCTTGATCTAGTTAAAGGAGCGAAACTAAAGTTTACCCATATGTATACACTAACATATACTCCCCTCCAAGTCAAACAAAAACTGATGGGAAATGAAGCTGGAATACAAATTTTACATGGGGGCCATGGAAAACATTATCTGAGAGATTAAAACAGCACAGTGTATTCTTCCATCTGTTTTAAAAATACTTGATAATGAGAGATTGCCAGTTTCCATGGAGGGGAGAGAATGAAAGAGAGAGACAAGAAGGTAGAGCGGGGCTAATGGTGCTGAAGAATTGACGTGCCTTGTCTTTCTCTGAGCAGCAGATCTACCAACACTCACTGGGGTCAGCAAGAGCTGCGGGGCAGTGCCTTCGGAAAGCCACATCCGTGTGTGGTGGTGAGTGGAGCGGGGCCACCATGGCCACTGATTTTAGACGATGAGATGAGCACTAAGGAAGGGGATATACCTCTGCCTCTGTGAGTGTTTCTGTTCTCTTGGTAGCGGAGCATCTGGTCGTCTTCACTGTCCAAGGTGCGACGGGGTGGGAGAAGAGCTATTGCAGGTATAGAGCTGAGACCGAGAGAGGTTGGGGGACGAGGTGGGTCGGGGATGGACCCCAGGGCAGGGAGTGGATTGTCACGCTCCAGGCACAGGTCAGCAGGCCCTGGCTACTTCGCAGCTTGTCGCTGCAAGGCTGAGCTTTGCTGTCCCAGGGAAGCAGACCTGGGCGGTGCACACAGGACTGTATTTTAGTTTGTGAACTCTTCATTTCCTTTATTCATCTCAGTGCCTTGTCTGCAGTAGGAAATTCTTTCAGACAATTCTTGTTGCTCCTGTTGGTGTTAACAATGGTGGGAACCTGCCCCCTCCTTGCCTTGTTTTCGGCACAGCCTCGGTCGAGGGGGAGGTTATGTGTCTAGCCCACCACAGGCTCAGAGCCTCTAGCTTTTCCAGCATGAAGTGAGCTGACCTGGAGTCAGGATCTGATGGAGATACTTGGAAAATCCTTATTTTGTGTAGATGAGATCATGGGGAATCAATTTCAGTGTCTGAGTGGGGCCTCTGAAATAACGATGGGGATTGATTAAGTAAGCAGCGTGAATCTGAGAAGTAAAATATTTACTCAGAGCTGAGGCATGTTTTAGATGTCCCCTTCCCACCCTGCAGCCCCCGAGAGAGACGGCTTTACTGGCTGGCTGCCCTCTCTGGAGAGATTTGAGGGTTGTCACTCCTTTTGTGCCCTTGGTATGCCTTTTCCTCTCGAGGTAATGCCGAGAGCGTGGGCACGAACTACTCAGTAGCTTGTGGCTTGCTTTGCAGGAGAGGTGCCAAAGGGACAGGGTCTTCCATTGGCTTGGCAAATGCTTCTGCCTTGCCCAACCTCTTTGTTGGCTTGGTTTGCCTCTAGGCTTTGGTCCTCTAACTTACAGTGACTCTTGCAGGAAAAGATACCGAAGCAGTTTCAGCTTGGAACAGTTGGGTGCAACCAGGTGATTTAAAAACAAAAAAAAGCCCCACAATAGTACTTCAAGCTTTTTTTAGGTACACTATGTAGCTGCCTTCGCTTCCAGCTCTGTGAACAGCTCTCCGGCCTACTGTAATAAGTGATGCGTAATAATGGTTCAGACAAACACCACGGTGCTGTTAGCATTCAGCATTAATACTGGTGGAGAATGCTGCAGATCAGAGGCAGAAAACCAAGTTCAGGGTCTTGCTGTCTTAGCCAGGAGCGGTGGTAACAAAAAATTACCCCAAATCTTCTTCTTTCTCCCTATAAGTGCTAGTTTGCACGCTGTTATGTGATGCTTTCAGTGAGATGGGAATAAGAGATGCTCTTTCTTGGCTGCTTCATTATGTTTGGATGCCTTTCGCCCTCCTCCACACCACGGTGCCTGGTTTAGACGTCTGTGGACCAGGACTTGCAGGAGTCGCCAGAGCTGTTTTCATCCGCAGCTCGGGCAGGTGTGATTAATGCGAGTGTAGGCATTGCATGGGGTGGTGGAGAAAGAGCTGTGAGGAGGAGGAAAAGCTCCCTGTGGCTTTCCATTAGCAATACCCAGCCCTTCTGCAAGCTTTCTCCCTGTGGCTGTGCTCTCTGCTCGTCCGACATAAGTGATACCCACTGCTGGCATGAAATGTGTAGTCCCAAGGCTATTATTGCCATTTCACTAGTAGTACAATTATTTTGCTGAGCTCTGCAATTGATAAGTCTTGAGCTATCTTTGGGACTCCTTATTTAAAAATACAGGCTCTGCCTGTGTTTAGAAAAGTGGCTAAGTAGCCTTAGGATCTGAATTTGCAATTAGAGCTTTTGAAGTTGCTGGAAATATGGAGGAGCTGAATCTTTTTCTTGCAGGCTTAGTCTTTTTGTTTTCTTTAGGAGCATCCCACATAAGGTGATGGCAAAGAGCAGACTACTACTGTTTTTTTGTTTTTTTTTTTTTGTTTTTTTTTGTTTTTTTGTTTTTTTTTGGTTTTTTTTTTGAGTGGGTGTTTTTTCATCTCAGCTCATAGCTTCTTTAGATCTTTCTATTATCTAATTGGATTTTCTGTTACCTTTTCTGCATCCCAGATTTATTTTGAGATGGGATTTAGCTGCTGGAAATACATTACTGAAGTACTGTAATTGCAGGTTGTTTCTTAACCAGATCTGGTCATGAACACTTGGCACAAGCTAATAGAAAAAGACTTGGTTTAGAAACATTTTGGGTTTGCCACAGATGTTGCCCGCTTTGTCAGCGGCTCCTGAGAACTGATTCCTGCGCACAGCAGTAGTTCTAACAAGAATTGTTTCTGGAAATCTGCATGCATCTCATGTATTTCTTTCAGAAATTACATTAACCTCTCTCACATGATGGGAGTGGAAGGGGAGAAGTAGTGTTTTGAATCCTGAGGGGGATCTTTGTAAATGATTTGCAGGATTGTTTGTGGCTGTCTGTGGATCTGAAGGTGTTCTGCAAAGTCTGTGGGTGTTTTGCCGGGGGGTTAACTGGGTGCAATGTCAAGTACGATGTCCTGTGTAAGCAAGAGACTCGACAGAATCTATTTGCCAGATGTGTGTTGAATGCACCGAGTGTGCTAAATGCTTTGCTTAAGCACATTACCGTGGCTTGAATTAAGTTTCTGACAGTCTGGTGGTGGCAGCCTCTGTTTTTGTCTGTAAATAAAATTAAGGTGGGAGAGGAGCGAGTTTGGTAGACGGCTTGCTTGGTGACAGTGTGAGCTTGTAATTCCCTCTTCCGCAGGGCAGCACGGTGACTGATTTGCCGTGAAGTGCAAGAGCACAAACTGTAGTAGAGATTGAATTGCAAGTCTGCTTTTATTCTTTCGGATAGGGGTTCCCACTTGTAGCCACAGCCAAATCTTTGCGTTTCAAAGCACACAAATCATCTCCTTTCAGGCCCTGTGGAAACCCTTCTCCTCCAATCTGAGTCAGCCTAGGAGCTTTTGGCAGCTTTCAGATGAATGAAGAATAGCAGGGTGACGGTCCGGGCTTTATTTTTCCAGGACAGAATTTGGCAGGCAACAGCCTAGCTTGGAAATAAGAAATTTGCAACCTGGAAAGGTGAAGGTATCTGGCTATCATTGACACTCGTTCTTGGCATCTCTGCGATAACATGGGTTACCCTACATCCTCCAGATGTGTGTAGGAAATGTACAGGGCTGCCAATAAAGAAGTTGTGCATAAACGTAGTTGGGTTTTCCTTTTCTTGTTTCTTCATGTGATTAAAGAGTTTTCTTTTCTCTGTCTCCTTTTGTTTTAATCAATAGAATTACATTTCTTGGATATCTGCAGAATGAACTTAGAAACAGCATGGTTAATGATATTTCAATAGTCTTTGGTTTTGTTTTGTTCCTAGTTTGAGATGTCAAGACTGATATTTTCAGAAATTGTTGAATTAAATAGCTGGAAACAGTTTTCATTTATTCTCAGCTTTTATGGCTAAAAGATTAGGTCGTCATACTGTGAGCAGGTATATTGCTAGCTGTAAATGCTAGCAGTGACTATAAGGCTTAACGTGGCCGTCTGGGACTGAACATATGCACAGTCCTCAAATCTTCATGTCAAGACCCCAAGAGGAGCAGGGATTTTGTTAGGTTGTCTGGTGACTTGCTCGGGTGGTAAATCACACTGCTTAACAGCCACATCCGTTGGCTACTTCTTTTTCCTCCCCCAAATCTGTTTCGTGTCCAAGTTGAGCTATGGCAGGTCTCATTGTGCCTTTTCTTTCTTAGGCAGTCACAGAGTTCTGCGCTCTGAATTTTTTTTGCTTGCGTGTAAGCACAAGGGTGTAGACACCGGGGGTGGAAAAAAAAAGTCATTTCTCAAATTCATGTCAGCAATTTTACCTTTAAAGCTTTCCCTAGTTGTGGCAGGGTAACTCAACGTGCTGCTGTTGTTGTTTTTAACAGAAGAAACAATGTATCAACTATTAAGCTCTTTGTTAGCTTATAGAATCAGAAGATTAAGATTTTTCATTACATTTGAAAATGGTTTCCTTTGTTTCCTGTATATTGTATGTAATTTCCAAGCAGAGGAAAATCCTTAATGCTTTTAAATGAATGCTTTTGTGCCACAAAGTATCTTTTATCACAGAAAGTGCCAACCTATCTCATTCTGTTTCATCTGTCTCATTAATATTGAATACATGGCACTTGAATATGGCAGCCGAAGCAAAGCAGGGAATTTCAGCTAATACCTGACAACGGACGGCACGCTGAGATTAAATGACATCCGAGTGCAATATGCTATATATAAAGTAATTGGCATTTTCCAGGAGCATTTGACCTAATTTATGGTTTTTTTACTCCCCCTGTCCTCTCAAATCTGTCTTCAGAGGTCGGTTAGTCATCGGGATTTTTGAGCCTTGGGCCTGCTTTTGAGAAGGTGCTTGGTGCCAGCACCCGTGGGGGTGAGAGGTGCGAAGCATCTTTGGGGAGCAGGCTGTCGGGGGCCTGAGGGTGCTCCCCTGGTCGGTGTCAAGGCTGATGTGCGAGGGGTTCCTGTGGGGACTGGGCATGAGAAAGGTCAGAGAGCGCTGCCCCCGCACCAGCCCCTGCGCCTGGAAGATGCTGTTCCACTGTGCCGGACCCATTTCGGAAGGCATGAAATGAGTCCCTGGCCAGAGTCCAGAGGCAGCCCTCCTTCCCGCCTTTGAGTGAGCTCTTGCGTTGTGCTCCTGTCTTTCTCGTAAGCCTAGTAAATGTTGAGATCTTGCAGGGAGTGGGGGGTTTTGGTGACTGCACCACAAGTCCCTGGTGTCCAGTGGAGATGGAAAGTGGCACCAGATCTGGGAGCTGCTTCACACTGGGGAAAACTTGCCTGTAAAGTCTCTGCTTTGGCCCTGGGCCAGCTCTTTGGCGAAGCAGCGGTAAACCTTTCCTGATGCTCTGAATTACAAAGAAGCTGGGCTGAAAGTTGAAACTAAACAGCTTCTCGAAGAAGTGCCGTACCTTCTGGGATGCACAGTTGATAGTCACTGAACAATTTAGTTTGGTTTCTGATATATAATTGCCAAAAAGTAATAGTGTCAGGGGACCTTGGGTTTCGTGTTTCCAGGTAGCTGAATATTCATCCTGCTGAAAAGCGCTTTTGCTGTTCAGCATTTGGAGTTATGCAATTATTCATTATTAGAACATTAATTACAAGAGCCACGTGGCATTAGGGCTTGCGCGGTTGGCACGCTGCAAGTGTTTCAGCTCCTGATCTGCTGGGTGGTCTTGGGCAAATACCTTCATTTTGGTATGCTTTTGTTTTCTCCATCTGTAAAGCGGATGATAATTCCTTTGTTTTGTAAGGTGCAAAGGTGTGGTCAGTGAATTAATAGCACGGCCATGGTCACCTTTACAAACCTAGCCCTATTGCACCAAATCTAGTGAGATCTTGTGGCACAGAAGCATCACCAGACTAATGCTTTTAATTAAACACACTTTCAAGAAAATAACGATTTAAATAGGGCAATATGCAAGTTATGTTTTCAAGGAGATTTAACAAGTAATTTCAATAAGGAAGAAGGGTTGAAAAGTGGGCAGCGTGAATAACTCTGCTGACCTTGTTTCTCTGGGTTTATGTAAATGTAATTGAGGGCAATTTTCATGTAGAGCATTCCTAAGACACGGCGAGTTTCTCTGTTGTAGGCCAGAACCACTTAAACATCAAAGCCAGAGGTGTTCTGGTTTTGTTGTTTAAACAAAAACATTTGAAATTGTAGTCCGACCTGTGACTACTGTTACCGAACACAGCCACGTTTCCCCCGGGTTTGGCCTCTTCAGGAATGGAGCTCAGAAAAGCAGTTTTTCCCAATGGGATGTGCATTACTTGGGTTTGATATAACCTAAGGAAAGCAGTATTTTTTTTTATAGCCTGACGAAGCAACCTGATGATTTCTTCCAGTGGGATGAGCCAGAAAGCTGAAAGTGTAAATCCAGGCAGGCTAGCTGTGATACAGCTTACATGCAATGAGGGGAAGTATAAAGTTCACACAGGCTAAAAATGGTCTATGGTTCTGGCGTGAAATAGGTGGTTGGTCCCTATGTAAAATACACGGTAAGAAGTCCCAAGAGAAAAGCATGCAGGTGCTGTCCCCATCCACACTAATTGTGGCAAATGGGTCTTTTTCTGGACTCTGTGTGCTGAAATCTCCTGGCAACTAAAAGCTGTTTAGGGCAGGAGACCTGGTGTTTCTGGTTCGGTGCGGTGCCTCGCACAGGAGAGTCATAGCCCAGCATCTCGGGTTCAGTGGCGCTGAATGGTAGGAGGGAGGATGAAGATGGCCGGATGGGTGCCTTCCTCCTGGCTCCTATACAAGTAGGAAGACTGCGCAAGTTTGCTTTTGAGCTTTATGCTCCAGTTTGCACCCTTGGGGGCTACTGAGTGGCCCAAGGAGATGCGAGTTAAAACATCATGCACCCAAGGAAGGGCTCTTCTCCTGCCTGCCCTGACTCTTCTGGGGTCAACACACGCTGGCCTTGCTGCAGGACCGGGCTCTTGTGCTGTGTTGGTACTGTGGCATGCACAGAGTGGGAGCCTCCGTGCTGCCTGTACAAACCCAGCTCTTTCTCCCAGACAGTTGTGAGAGGAAGGGAGGAAGAGCTGGACGTTAGCCTTCCTCTTTCAAGGCTTACCAAGTTTCTGGAGCAGTTACTTACCTGTCAGACCCCAGCTGCTCCGGGGTATAACCAACCCATGCAGTGCTGCTTGCAGCTTCATGCATTACCTGCTGCTTTGAGCAATGCAGAGGTGGAGACTGCGGTGTTAATAAGGAATGTGCAGCAGCAAATCACTTGATTTGGTGTATCTCATGAAATAACTCGAGCCAAGGGCAAAAACATGCACTGCACATGGGAATTGTGCCCCAGTTTTGGGATAGGCAGGTCTGCAGCGCTTGGAGTTGTGGAGCATGTCAGAGCAGGAAGCCCCTTCATGTGAACTAATCTTGGCTAGTCCTCTGCAGGAAACGCTTGCTTGGAGCAGGCTGAATTTGCCTTCGGGTATGTTTGCCTTCCCGGTCCTTAGGTTTGGCTCCATAAAGTTGTGATGGGATTTGCCTGCTCTGTCAGGTCTTTAAAGCCTTGCTGCTGCAGAGAGATGAAGCACAGTGCAGTGGAGCCTGCTTGCTCGGCAGCACCCCTGCTCACCTGTCACAGTCGTTCTTGCTCCGTGGTTGACTCGTGCTCAGCCGTTACGTGGTATGCGCTGGCACAGTTAGTTGGCCAAGCTAAACAGTTCAGTGCTTTGCTTACACAGGGATACCTGATGTGCCCTGTTGCCTATCCTGGTGCTTCCAGGAAAAAAAAGGAATTGAGATCGAGCCTAGAAAATGGGATCTAGCATGGGCAGCCTGTGACCTGCGTGGGAGCCTAGCTAATGGGGCCGTGCGCTGACCCGGCGGTCTGCCTCTGCAAATCTCACTGCAGGAGAGCAGCCTGTCGTGAGCTGCCTCCGCGCTCTCCTGGCAAGGCAGTGGGATGAGAGGTGGCTGGCGCACCTGGGCTCTAGATCACGCTTCTGTGGAGTGACACCTCTTGAGGGAAAAAGAGGATGAGAAATCTGAGTAATGCGAGTATACAAAGCTACAGCGTGAAGTAACTGCAGGAGATAAAAGCGAAGGGCAAATCTTCTTGCTTATTATTGTTATTTGGAGAAGCAGCCTTGCAAAATGTTCCATTCTTCCCTTCCAAAAGTTGTCCTTGAGCTATGTATTTCTGTGAAGTGGATTGCAATACGTATTGTTTGTACTCGTAAGGTTGCAAGACTTTGGATTCTACCAGGTATGCATTTAGCTTGACTGTCTGGGAGAAGTCTGAGCAGCTGGACTGTTCAGATGGGTAGTACGCTAGGGAATTTGGTCTGTTCGCTTTTGGGGTGTATCAAGGAATAACATTGGAAGCGTGGGTTTAATTTAACACTAGTTTGTTAGAAGCGGTGGCATGGATTGCTACGGTGCAAGTCTTGACAGGAGGGCAGAAATGAAAAGTAAGTCTGGGTCTGACTGCTTTTGCTTTCCTTTAAAGCACAAACATGACTGGGGTGGACAGCCAAAGCAGAATGTGGTGGCCAGCATTCATCTGTGGGGTGGATACTGGCTCCAGTTTAACCTTTTAACAGGGCTCCATCGACAGCTAATGGATGTTGCAGCAGCCTGCATATGGAATAATTCATGAATTTGGAAGAGCACGTGGGTGAATGCCAGTGGTTTGCAAATCTTTGCCAATGGTCTTGTGAGCAGCGGCCTGCTGCAGGAAAAATAACATTGGATTAGCTCAGAGTAATGTTTGGAAGTGTCACACGTAGTTCCTAAAGACTGGCCCTTCTGCAGAGCAGCACTGGGCTCTAGGCAGGATATTCTGAAGTAAGCAAAAATGTATTCAATATGCGTATTCTTCATGCATCAAACAAGAAGTGGGAAGCAACACGGGGAGACATTTTTAGCTACCGGCTTTTCCCAAGCAGCCTTTGCAATATCTCTGTCATATGGGAAGACAATTCCCTTGTTTCAAGTACTTGGACTGTCTGGGCAAATGCCTGGTTGCTTGATCTCACAGCTCCAAGGCAGCCTGGCACCATTACAGACCTGTTACTTGGCTCAGGAGCTTGGTGTTGGGTGCCTTTCCTGCAGCTGAAGAAATGGAAGCCTTGCCTCAGCACCAAACTCGAGAGCCACATGTGAACCCAGCAGCGCTCTCCTGCCTGTTTCCAGCTTTTCAGCCTCCTGCTTTTAATTAAACTGTCGCGACACTGCAGACGGAGCAGGACTAAGATACCAGAAGCCAAAGGTCCAGCTCACAAAGGCATTTGGGAGCCTTGGTATGCAGATGGGAAGCCTTTGATGGCACATGGGGCAGGGTCAGTGCCTGCCTCCCACTAATTGTGGTTTGTTTGCTCTCTGCTCATCCAGCCATTCTGTGGCAGGGCTGAAAACACCATTGATGTCTGGCATTTTCCCCTCATGTTGGTTTTAATCACAAAGTGTATCCTCACACCTGAGGAGCGCCTTAAATGATAGCTACCCCTTTGCAAGCCCTCAGAATGTCTCACTCTCTTTCTCTGCAGAGGTTCATGTGCACCATTTAGCTGTGAGAATCTTTGTTGCTTGGAGAATAATTGCAGAAGGCTACAAGGAGACTTGCTGCAGTTAATCTGCGTTACCTGGTGCGCCTTTGCACCTTATGCCTCCAGACGTGGTCACGCGATAGAGCAGGGCTTGCATCTGAGCAGCTGGAGCGGTTGCCTTCTGCAGGGGTATTTTGGTGGTGTTAGAGCCCAGGAACATTTTGTGGTTCATTGCCTGAGCTACTGGGTGGAGGAGGCATGGCCTTCAGACAGGAGGGTGAAACTCCTGTGTCGGGTTTGTTTGTGGAGGTTGGGCTGTTGCATCAGATATGGAAACCCGTCAAGCAGAAACTCCTCAAAGACCCACAGGGGCTGGCAGGGTGTTATTCCCTGAGAGGGGGCACTCACAATTTTGTAGCTCTGCCTGTAGTTGTCGCCTGTAATTGTCACCTGTAGGGAAGCAGCCAGTGCAGAGTGCTGCCCGCCTCACCCTGGGGCTGCTGGAGCTCTGCGGAGGCTGTGCCGGTGGTGCGAGCTCACTGCTGAAGCAGTGGGAACCTCTGCGTTGCCCGTATTGGGAGGGTCAGTGACCAGCTCAAAGGCAAGTTCACTGTCCTCGTGTTCCCATAAAGCATGTAACCTTTTAAATAAGTGTTGGCTGTAACGCACAGGGTCTTCTCTTTCTTTCAAAAGAGACTGATAACCAAACCACGTTTTCACTGCAGGCCTTTATCTGGCAGAGCCATGGTGCTGGGAAGCACGATGAAGTGTTTATGGCCAACCGAGCATTGCCAGTAAATGTCCCATTTCATAGGAAGAAAAATGACATTTGCAGTTACCCCCATAGTTTTGGCAAAATAAGCTGGGTCCACAGTTGGTGTGCTCAGCGAGGAGCACCGCTCCTCCCAGCTGCGGGATGCGGGGGGCTGCGCAGACCTGGCTACGCTGGCAGCTGCTGCTTTCAGAAGACTCAGTTAACTTGTTCACTGTCCTCACGGAGCTTATCCCTTTGCTTGCCACGAAGGCATCTCCCCTCTCACTTCCAGGCCAAGTGTTGCTCCTACTACGTTACTGCCTCTCGTTAAAAATGTCGGTCTTTCTAGTGGACAGGTTGAAATGCAACATCATCCTCAAATGTTCTGTAACTTTGACGTATACCATGAGATCTCTGAACACGCAGCTCTGCCGGGGACCGTGTTGGGATGGAGAGCTTTTGAAAAAATAGCTATAGGAAGGCTGTTTCTGGAACCGGGGAGGGGAACCAAACACAAAACCCCCTTAGTGATAGGTGTGGGGAAAAAATCCAATGACTAGAAAGTAAGTTTCCTTCATTTTTAGAGATGCAAGTCTCCATACTTTGATCAGATCCAAAGGTATAAAGCTGTATGTTGTATTTTGTAATGGATTCTAAGGGGATTTCTGTCTGATGTCCAGAGGTCAGAGAGTTATGAAATGAGAACTGTGCTTGCTAATTCACATTGCTCCCGAGTGCTGGCCAAAGGCCATCGGACCCCCTTTCTCTTAAGCACCTGGAAAATGGCAAATCACTGATACAGCCCATAGGATTACAGGCCTTGATGATGAACCGGCTGCCAATTTATGGGTGCGCGTTGTTTTATCAGAGGGATCTTAGAATAGTCGTGGGAAACCATGCAGAGCATAGCTGTGTCTATTAGACAGTTATTCATCATTAAGTGAATTAATTTGATGAAGTGTATATGGTGGCGTTAATACATGGCTGCTTTCTCCCTCTGAGTTTATAAATCAGTTTGCTCTTCTGTGCTGTTAAATATGTGACTGCAACGTCTTTCATCAGCTGACCGCATGGGTGATGCTGGACGTATTCTTGGAGTGCGCAGCGGGGGCTGATTCCCCTTGCTGACATGAGGGGAAATTCAAGAATAAGCCCACAGAAGACAGAGCCGTTTCCCTTCCTGCCAGTGTACCCTGGGACTGTTTTCTGAGGACAAACTTGCTGACCACGGGACTCTTAGTACTGGAAAACCTTTGTGTGTTTGGGCAGGTTAGTGTGCAATATGCTTCCTGAGGTTATAGGGGATTTTTTCGCCTCTGTTTTCTTTTTTTGTTTTCCTGATGGAATAAACTTTGTATGGCTGGAGCATTGGGCCCTCTAAAGTTGATAGTAGGTTTTGGACCAGGGTCTCAGCATTTTTTATAATTAAGAAAAGGATTTTATGGTGACAGGATGCAATTAATTAGTGTCTGGAGTTTAGCCACCAATGTGAGTTTGTTTATAGAAATACTGTTAGTATTTTCCTTTAGGAGTTTTTGCTTTCTACATGTAGTTGTTCAAAATAACACTTAGTGTTAATAAAACTTAGCAACAGTGAAAAGAAAAATATTTTTCTCTCGCTTATTTCCTTATGTTGAGCATTTATACACTGTTCCCATTGGGCTTTTTTTGTTTTGGGGTATATATGTTGCTTTTTCTAGAGCAAAAATTGAAATTGTAGGCCCAGAAAAGCTAAGCTTATGAAAACATACCAGTTGTCTGAAGGTTCAGGGGCTGGTAGCATCTGAACCTACTTGCGTGAAGGGGAAGTGTGGGACCTTGATGTTTTGTTTACTTATTTTTAATTTCATGTTGGACAGTCTTGTAGAGATTTCCCCCTTCCCACCCCCAGGAATTTAACGTGGTGCTTTTTTTTTTTTTTTTCCCATGACTGCTGATGCATAACTGGTGTTTGTGGGAAGTTGAATGTGGGATTATTCTCATGTCTTAAAGAATGAGCTTCCTCCCCTGAAATCTAGATATGCTTCTTAGACGCTTGCTGGGGGTATTCACTAACAGTGCTGAGCTTGAGCTATGAGCGAGCAGATTGCAGGCTGTAAAATATGAAACTGCCTGGAGCAAGCGCAACCTCTAATGACGGTTGGTGTCTAACAGGTCTGGGGTAGCAACGCCACGGTGCTGTGCTTCACACCCACGGCACCTGAACCTCCTGCGTGCTCTGTGGTGCCAGGGAGTTAGTTTTGGCCTTGAGCAAGAGGCTGCTTGGGCCGTGAGAGGCTTAGCTCTCTCCTTGCTTATGCCAGCCCCCCTCTGAATCCTTCAGCTGACGGTAATTGGTGTCCTTGCGTTGGCTTTGTGAGGAGGATCCTAACTGCTGGTAGTCTGACCCCAGAGAGTGGGATGAGGAGAAGACGAGTGTGACTTGGGGGTATCACTTCAACCTCCAAAGCCCTTGCTGTTAATAGGGGGATTTGCAGCCTCTCTGCTAGGGATCGAATTTTAAGAGAGAAGAAACTGCAACCCCTGAAGGTATATCACTGCATGCAAACTTTGAGTTTGGTCCCAGGTGCTAGGACATCTAGCTAGATACAAATGCAGAAGCACCTTTATTGGGAGAGAAATCAGTTACTGAAATGGCACCTGTGCCAGCCTTGTCCCCCTCGCACACCCAGCCTGGTAGCACCGAGCTGGCTCAGTTTCCCGAGGATGGGGAAGGAGGGAAAGGGTAACTGTACAGACATTATTACGAGAGATTCATGAAGGGGGGCCATGGGCAGGTTTTTCCACATGTAGTGACTTCTGCCAGTTCTGCATCTGGCTTTATTTGCGTTATTAGGATTAAACTAATAAATCTGCTTGAAATCCTTGATGATGGGAAACTGCTGTTTGCCGGCACTGTGTTGCAGAGGAAAGACTTTCTCCAGGCTGGGTGTCTGGTCTGCATGACAGATTTTTAAAGCTTGTACCGCACACTCATGCTCTGTCATTCTTGTCCTAGTGGGTTATCACGCGTGACTTAGCTTTTTACATTAAGCCTGACATCTGCCTTTATTACAAGCTTTAGAGATTACTGTAGTACAGTGCCCGGTATAAAATGGGTAGTTGTTGGGGACTTTGCATAGGTTTCAGGAAAAAGTTGTTCTGTTGGCTTGCATTTGTGTACAGACAATTTTATTTACAGCATTGAGCCTAAACTCACAGCAAAGGCAGTGTTGTGTTCTCCGCATTTCCAGGGCGACTGCGGAAGTGCTAGTCTCAAAGCTGCCCTTGAACTATGCATGAATACGTGATCGCTTGGCTCTTGCCACTGCTTGGGAGCCTGGCTGGGTGAACACCCCTTCACATGCACATACACATTCTGAGTTGTGTCTTCCCCGCAGAGACCGAGGCAGCGTGCTTTATTGTCTTCTCTCCAAATATTGCACAGTCAGCAGGCAAGGGACTGAGTGCTGTTGCAGAAGAGAGCAGCGGTTTCCTAGTTGAGTACTGCCACTGAAGAACACTACTTATCTGTCCATCTTTCAGAGATGTGCTGTTACATGACTTTTATTTTTTAAAGTGGCAGCTGGCAGGCAGTTTTCAGATGTCCAAAACTGTGCGTGTGTTTGGAGACCACAGAAATATACTGGAGACCGGAGGACACACAGCGGGCTCTGCTTTGAGCCTGGCCACTTAGAAATTGTTAGCGGTTTGGTGGAAAGCTTGGTAGCAAGTATGAGCCCTGGCAAAGGAGGAGAGGAGATAGAGGCAGGGACAAGGGTAAAAGTCATCTCCGAGCTTTAGCCGAGGCCACCACTAGTATTAATATTCCCGATACCAAACCTCTTAGTCATTGCCAGGCCTGCTTATAGCATTCACGTCAGGTGGGTGTGTAGCCACAGCCGTTTCAAAATGACAGGTCTGTCCGCACTCATGCGTTTTGCTGAGAAGTTAAGGCCTGGATTTCCCCCGACTCAGGTAGGTTTTGTTATTTCAGTTGCCTCAGTAGCTGTTCCTGCCTGACTACAGGTAAAGGCACAAGAAAATAAAGGCAAATTGTGTGGCTGTTTCTTATCCTGAATGCCATGGAGTTATCTGCTTTTCCAGATCCTTTCTTCTTTACAGCTTTTCCTTCCTAGACACCTCTGACACAAAGCTGCTGCTTTTACTCCAGGTGATAAAATTGTAGCCTTTGGAAATTAAGTTCTGCGGCTGGCCTAAAACGTGTCTTTTCCTGCTAAGGAGCACCTCACAGCGAAGTAGCTGCATTAAGGAAATCATCACAGCTTGTATAAAAAGAGTAAGGAAAGCTGAAGGTGACTATGGGAATTGAAGTTCCCGGTGTGATCTGAGCAGAAAATAGGTATGGGGTGGAGTGGGACTCCTCATGTTTATGGGAGTTGGTTTAGATCTCTGGAATAAAAGGCTTATCTCTGCCACAACCCAAAAACTGGAGCTGTAAAGCTCATCCTTGGATTCCTTGTGACTAGAGAGTTAATCCTTTCTTCTGGTGCTGTAAATGTTTATTTAGCCATCTCTCTTATGTATTTATGGAATTCAAACACTTTTGAGTGTATGTTGGGCAATTGCCGGTGTCCTGTCCAGGGATTCTTTATGACTTGGAGCATCACCAGGATCGTAGTGGTCATCAAATGCCTTTGTGATCCTCCCCCTTTGCAAGTGATGGATTTGGAGAGGACTGTGGGAACATTCCCATCTGTGGGCTGCATGTCAGAAAAATGTTTTGTCTTGCACTGCCTATAGAGTCCAGAAATGTTAAGTCTCTGTAGCAGTCTGTCAGTGCAGCAAAACATGAGGGGGGTAAAAAGCCTGGTGTAGAGTGGCCTTCTAGTCCCATCTTCTCCTAATGATACCATGTTATGACTGTGCCGTGGACCTAGATCAGATGTGCTTTCCTCTGGAAGAACTCTGGCCAATTTACATTTTTGGAAAGACAAAACAGAGTCTTTTAAGGCAACCACAAAAATGTGGAATTAATGAGGTGTAGGGAAGGAAGTACTTCAGCTAAAATGGGGAATTGCTCCTTGAAGCTATGTCCTCTTCATGAAAATTTTTGTATAGTCTTTCCCTGTTAAAGGCAGGAAAAAGAAGACTTGCTGAGGGCAAGTGGGGAGCATTGTTGCCGTTGAGTCAGTTGAGAGCTTGAAGTCTACTGAGTAATGTTTCAAAACTGTCAGCTAAATAATTCAATAAACCTTGACCTTTTCCTCTGCGTGCAGATTCAGTTCAACTTAATTCCACTTTCGCTCCTGCTGAAGACAGAAAACTGCATGCTAAGGCAAACAACATTATTTGTAATCCTCTGTATTCTTTGATTGCTGACCTTTTCTTATTAACGATGAATGACTTCTGTGGCACCCTAGAAGAGCTTCATGTACCATAAAGGGCTACGCACATTCCCTTTTCCTTTTCTAAGCAGATGCGAGGGCTATGACTTAACACTCAGAAAATTAGACCATACCATGAACGCATTAAAATCTGGTTTTCCTGCTTTGTTGTTGTCTGCATTACTTTGTCAGAACCGCACTCAAGTGTATGCGTTGCTAGTGAGAGTAAAAACACTGGACTTGTCTAAATCTAAAATGTTTCCTCTGGCCTTTTATTTAATATCCTTAGCGTCATATATGCGTGTACGTGTCGCAGATGAATTTAAGAAGAGTGGGTCTGAGCCAGCTCTTTCAGTCCAGGTGATGCTGGATTGACACTTCCTTGCTGGTGCTGGACCAGTAAAGTTTCCCTGAGGAATTTCAGTGTGTAACTAGCACTTGTTGGGACCCTAAAAGTCCTGGTGGGGATTTTCCAAGGAGTACATAAGCTATATGTCTTTATATACACAGTTCTGCATGCTATACTTGGAAATTGAGTCTGTGCGGACAACTGTAGCATGTCCGTGTGCAGGGCAGCACTGTGCCATGGTGTCCCTCGCCTGCCTCTGAGCCAGTCAGCAGGGCACAGTATTAATGCAGATCCTGGTAGTAAGTCCCAGGACTAATTAATTATCCAGAGCATGATATGGGGCACCTTTCAGTCCTGGAACTTGCTGAATAGGAGCTGACAAAATGTGCCCTTGATGTGCGGCTACAGTTTTTCCAGAAAAGAAAACACAGGGTTAAGGAACTGCAAGCCAGCCCTGCTCGGCTGTGTCTGCACCACCTCACAAGGAAAGCTGCTGCTTTTTATGTTTGGAGCGGCCCTTAATTTGATTCAGGTATTGGAACAGTGCTGCCTTGTTACAGTTTTATAAGCAAGCCCTATGGGCTGCTTTCCTTTCTAAAAATCTCTGTATTTTGCTCTGGTTGTGTTCACACCCGTAACCGGACTGGGGTTGGTGGAAGGCTGGGGAAAGTTTGAGGAAAACTTGGCAATGGGATCAGATGCTCTGTTCCCGGGTTTGCGTTAATTCTACCTTCTTGTGCCGGGGTTCAGTGTCCCAGAGAGCTCCCTGCAAACGGCCTCTGTGTTAGTGTAACTGGGAGCCTCGCTGGGTTCATATATCACACTTTCCTCTGTGTCGAGTCCCATATTGCGCTGTGCCTCCAGCTAAAGGCTTTTAGCAAAGTATGAATCTACTTATTTAACAGCCTGTGATGCAGCTGTTTCAGGGCTATTTTAAGTGCATGGCAGTGGAATACAGAAGGAAATGGTTGTTGTTGTTTTTTTCCTCTCTGCTGTCTTGCCGGACTATATCCGTAACTGTGGTGGTGTGGGACTGCGTAGCCAGAAAGGCTGGAAAAGGGCAAAAGAACTGGAGAGAGGGAGGGGGAAAAAAAAAAAAAAGTATTTCTGTTGTCCATACAGCGGCATGCCTTCCTGCCATCTCCCAGTTAGCTTCTGCCCTACTGACCCGAGTTGTTTTTTAACTGTTAAGATTACACATTCTCAAGTCTAACTAAAACTCGACCTTCTCCAATGCTTGCTGGTATAAACTGGCCTAGTGTCACAGACTGACTCGCATGCCCTATCGCCATGCGGCAGCTTGTGCTCCACAGGGCCACGGTCCCCACCAAAAATATTTTGTTCAGGGCTGGTGTGAAGGATCCTCCAACTTTCTCAGCTGTGCCTGGCTGAGAGAGGATGGCTGGGGATGCTAAAAGGGATATATTTGCCTTTCCCTGCATGTGGCACCTCAGAAGACAAAAGGCGGGGACGTTGCAATAAATCGCGCGCCGTTTTTTGAAAGGGGAGGAGTGGAACGTTTCATCTTGGGGAGCCTGGCGCTGAGTAATAACTCCCATTTTATTTCATCAACCTCATACAAGTGGTCAAAAAGGCAGTTAGTTACACGTCGTCCTCCTGTCGGGAGAGAGATTGGCCAGAGAGGCAAAGAGCATCTGGTTCTCATTGGGCTCTGCCTTTGGATGGTCTTCATTCTTGTTTGTCACATTATGTCTCTTCCCCNGTTAGCAGTTTGTGACATCAGGGGCTGTTAGAGGCGTTAGTCACTTTTACTCCAAATAGAAAGGTCCGTGGTTTTTGGAAACCTATGGAGGAAAACTTCTTTTATGTCAGTTCTTGGCACAAATGGAACTGTTAGTGCTCTGAGCTTGTGCTGACCTTTAGCCAAACATTTTGCATGGAAGACAAATGTTCGTTCCCGCTCTCTACAGCCACTTCTGAATTGTCA
This sequence comes from Balaeniceps rex, assembly GCA_013401315.1. Classification (NCBI taxonomy): domain Eukaryota; kingdom Metazoa; phylum Chordata; class Aves; order Pelecaniformes; family Balaenicipitidae; genus Balaeniceps; species Balaeniceps rex. Next base: position 227,079 of record VYZW01062323.1, read on the forward strand.
GATTTTGCTGACTTCCCTCTTCCCAGAAGAATGCGACTGTATCCTTTTTCTCCATCCTCCTGCTGAGTTGCTGCAGCTTGCCAATGTAAGCAACTCCCCTCGCCTCCCTGCCAGAGTGCCTTGGAGGCGCGGGAACAGCGGCGGCTCTATCGGCTGCGGGGAGCGTTTCCTTGCCGCGTGGCAGGGGCTGCGGCTCGCAATTGCAAGCCGCTGGCAATCTGGATATTTGGCGCTAGGTGTCAGGGAGATGGGCCTTGTGCTTCCCACCCCACGCTGCATCTGTGCTGACAGAGCTGGGGTTGAGGCAGGGGTTTCGCTCAAGCAGATTTTTCTCTGGCAGGCACGGCCTGTGTGGGCTGCACCTAGGCAGGGGCCGGCTTGCGATGCCTGCTCACTGTCCCCGGTGCCGTCCCGCCATTCATTTAGGGAGCCAGCCTTGGAGAGGGGATGTCCCCATCACTTCTGCGTGTTACTGCCTGCGCCGATGTAAGCGTGTCCAGCGTCACCCAGTCTCTGAGCGTGTCTCTCCTCAGGGGAAACTCCTTGCTTTGTCTCGCTGGCAGCCTCCTTTGTATCTGTGGAGCAATATTCTGTGTGAGGAGGGGCAGCACGAGACCCACACCTATCTTTCCCTGTCTGCTGCCACTGGGTACCTTGTTGGTCAAATTGCTTCCAGCCTTCCTCCCACAAAGTAACCTTTTCTGCTGTCCCAATTCTCTGGGATTAAAAGGAAAAACCAGTACATTCATGGAGAGCCTTTTTGCGTTCCCCGTGACCTGCATGGTTACTGAGCGAGGGAGCCAACTGTGGCAGAACATTGTGTTGACTGTATTTCTTGTTACTGGGAGTAGGGAGACCTGGCTCCTTGCTATTGCTTTAGATGTTGCTGGAGGGCTGGGGCAGGGGACAGTGAGAATGCTACATGGGGCATGGGGCTGGGGCATGCTACAGTGAGAAGCTGTGTGCTCCTAAGCAGCTACAGCTGGTGCCAGCTTTTATCCAGGAAGGACAGGATGATCTACTGATGTCCAGCCCTTGGGGGCAATAGCTGCAGCAGAGAGCCACTCGGTGGGTTGGTGGCAGGGCGGGAGGTGGTAGCCATCCAGCTTGCCTGCTTCTCTGATGAATCTTCGTGGCTTGCTTGACCCTCTAATCTACAGAATGAGGATATGTCTTCCGAAGGGATCTGCTCTCCCTCTTGAGAGAGGAGAGGAAAAAAAAAGAAAGGGCGGGGGGAAAAAAAAAAGACCTCCCAGATTTCAGTAGCTTGCAGAGACATCTGCCCGAGTCTGTAGACAGCTCGCAGCAGAAGCGTGGAGACAGGAACTCCCCCTCTTCTGCTGGTGACACTGATGGTTATCCTAGCCTAAAACAACAACAAAGAAGTCCTTCCTTTCTTGATTAACTGATTGATTGCTGTGGGCTGTTTTCTTGTGGCATGACTTCACTAGCTATGGCAAGGAGGGGAAAGGAATTGTTCTTTCTTTTCGTGTTCCCCCCATACTATTATACTTGTGTTCCCTTGTCCAAGAATTAAGGGTTTAACCGTCACTTAAGCCTGTATAAGGACATGGTTGTGGGTGCTGTTTCAAGGAACTTAAACAGTGAGCTTTGCTCTGGTGTCGGTGCTGGGAATACTTTGTGCCCTGCCGGCAGGGACTCCGGCTCTTAGGTTTAACACGGGGAGAGGGCACGATAGATCCATCTCTTGCCAACAACTCTTTGCTTCTGTGCTCACTGCTCTTTCCTGAGCCACCTCTTTGTCTGAGCAGAGTAAAGTATCTCTGAGGTCCCTGGCTTTGGATGCAGCATCTAAGATTAGTTTAGAAACGTGGGAACGTGCACCTAGTAACGGGGCAAAAATGTAGCTGGCCTGAGGTGCTGACAACAATAAAAGCTTTCAGAATTTCTTAAAGGTGCCTCCTAAGTCATGTGGCCTCAAATAACTAAACACTTGCTTCATATTTGTGGTTGAGCTCAATATTTTGCATACCAGCATTTTTCCCCTCTTGAATTTGAGGCTCGTTTTTGTTTTCTTTAACTCTTGGGAGGCCATGTGAAAGTGACCCCCAACGGCCAGGAGCGGTGGGCCAGGAGGGGCTGAAGGGGAATATTTTGCTGGCAGCCTTAAAGCACAAGGGGCTCAGCCAGGAGCTTGCTTGGGTTGAGGGAACAGCCATCATCATGGTTAAGTCCTGAGCGAGGAGAGCAGACTGAGGCAATAAATGCAGGTGTCCTTGTGGACCCTCTCTTCTCAGCCTTTTGGGAGTGACACTTTTTTTTTCCCTACCCAGGAGAAGAGCAACTTTGCTTTATCTCAGATCAGCTACCAGCCCCCTTCTGAAGTGTAAGGACGTGGCTCTGCTTTGTGCTGCCTCTGGAGAAGCGATGCATTTCCAATTGTGGGACCCACCTTTACATCCACCTCCCTGTCTGCGCACAGGCGTACTGTTGCTGACTCCAGTGAGCAAAAAAAGTTTCCCCTTATTCTTGCTAGCTCTGCCAAGCCACCGTGGCTTAGGAGGAATGAGCTGATTCTCTACTTGCACGTGCCTCGTCAGCCAAATTGTTTTATAAAGCTTCGCTGAATTACATCCAGGCAAACCCGCTGTTTGCCACAGAGCACCCGTTACAGCGTTGCTTGACCTATAAAACCTTTGCCACCAGGAGCTACGTACGAAGAAAACCAGACCCGAAGTAGACTTGACAGGGCTCTGAGATTGCCAAGATCTTTCTTGTCTTTTGTGAGGCATTTTTTTTCCCCCTTAAAATTAAGAGCACTAGGACATGGGGTCCTGGCCATTAATCTCTTTATAGTGATGGTACGTAGTAGACGCTGTGCCTCTGGAGGCCTCTCTCTGCTTTACTTAGCCCTTCCCTTAGCTTGCTAGAGTTAAAACCAGGAGCTGCGATAACAGCATCTGAAAGACTGTTGTTGACCCGAGAAATACCAACTGTGGGATGCCTTGTAGGTCACTCTGCAAAGAAAAGTAAAGTGATCAGCATCTTTCCCAATAAACAAGTGTTTATTTGTTCATGTTACTCTGTAGTTTCTGTAGGGGTTAGCATACTGCTCTGGAGGTTCCAAATCGCTTCCCGCTCATGCAGATGGTATGTGAAGAGGGCGGGAGGATTTGCCCCGTAATGTGGGATTCAGTTAAGGAAGAGTTTAAAAATGAAGACTACTCTTGGGATGTCTTAAGCTCTCTGACATCTGGGAACATCCTGACAGCCAAGTCTAGAGGCATATCTGGTGTGAATTGGCTGATCTCTATAGAAGTCTGGGGAGCTGCAGTTTTACCCATGCTGATCTTGTCCATCGTTCCTGAAGCTGCAAGCAAGGAGAGGTGCTTGGCAAACAGTTATTCTTTTAGCATGCTTGTAACAGTCAGCGCTTCTAGATACAGGGACTTGTCTGTTCGTTAATAAGGCATCTCTTAGGACTGTGTTACTGTGAGTGACAGCTGAGGAGTTGTTTTAGTCCAGCAGTATTTTTAGGTGCAGTATTGAGGAAAGAGAGGAGTTGTGCTGAACTCAAAGGTGTGCTGACCTCTGTCCATCTTCCCAAGGGTATTCCTCATTTTCCCTCGGAAGTCGTCGGTGAGGCAGGGTGATGATGGGCCTTTCCACTTGGGGTGAAGTGCCTTCATAGCACTGCTGCCTTCTTCCGGAAGAAGAGTCCTGTGGCAGGAGGAATAAATCAATGCTTGTAGCATTGCTCCCCTGGCTTGTTGGGTGCACATGGGTGCTCTGGGCTTGTCTCTGTGGGGCAGGAGCCTTTGCCTATGTCGGCCTTTGACCGCTCTTCAGCTGGAGGCACACAGTTTGCAGTGGGATGACTCACTTGAGATCAAAACCCAGCCCACTGACCCTTTCAGGAGCTTGTCACAGCGATTCACAGCTAGAGCAGTGTGGCCATCTGATTTAGCATCCCATTGTTTTTAAAACACGTCTGTTTTGCCAGACTGAACGCGTGAATCACTTGCCTGTTCTGCTAATTATACACCGAGCAATCGTGCTTGTTGCTTTCCCACAGAGGCTTCCTTTCCATGTGGATAAAACCTGAACTCATGAGCTACTCCTGAGTTTGCTGTGGTTTCAGTCCTTGCCCCCTCCCCAGGCAGGCCTAGGGCTGAAGACGGTAGCGCTGTTGAGCTAATAAAGCCAGAGCTGTCCAGTCTCATGCGATCGGGCCAATTGGTAAAATTGCCCGTTGCGGTTTTGCTGATTGGCATCCTTGGCAGACCTGTTCCTTGGCTAAAGGGGCCACAGAGCCTCGTGGCGGGTCCTGCAGCTTCCAGCCTGCTGCCCAAACCTCTGCTGTGGGGAGAGCGGAGAAAGGGGGCCGGGTTTTTCTCCTTGTGTCAGCATCCCTATAGTTACTGAGCAGGAGTAAGTTATCCCCTTGAAGAGGGTGAAAGCAAGAGTAGAGGCCTGGCTGCGGCGGTAAGAGGTCATGCAGTGTGCACACCTCCCTTGAATCCTTCTTCTCGGAGAGGAGCAGCCTGCGTCTCCCCCTTAAAAAGTGCTGCCTCTCCAAGTCCATGTGCATGCACTGGAACTGGCTGTTATGTTGCACAATGCTTTCACGTGTGTGTGGAAGGAGATATTTAGAAGCTCTACTCCCTTTGGCTCTCCTGCCTTGTCCTAAATGCATATCTGTGAGACTTCTGCAGAAATGCACATATTTTCTGTATGCACTCTACTCGGTGAGATGTGCTGCAGTCTGGGGAATACTGAGGGAGGTGGAGACTTGGATTTGCATTTCATCTCTGCCTGTGCCTTCGGCCTCTGAGCTTTTCATGAGTGTTTTGGGCAGATATCAGACTACGCTTCTGCCTCCTGTTATGCAGCACAGCTTGTGAAAAATACTTGGCATTGAAAAGTGTAGAGATAGATTTTGTTTTTTCCACTGTTGACGTTTGCCACTTGCAGGGGGGGAAAAAAAAAAAAAAGGAAGAGGAGGGAACTAAACCGAAGAAGGTATGCAGCAAAAAATAACTGACACAGATGCAAGAGATGAGTCTAACTCCTGTTCCTGCTGAGTAACTGATGATGAGGCAGTACTTGCTTTCCCAAAATATATCAGGGAAAGAGATATCAGTGCTGTGTTGAGAGAAGTTCAACACCCACTTCTTTCTGTGAAGCCTGTGAGTCATGGGCACCTATTGCTTTCTGGGATCTGCTCCGAGCTCCCTTCACTTAATCATAAACACAAGCCCACTGGTGTTTTAAAAATACTAATGTTACAAATATTTCATTTAACCCGTTCCCATCATGCATAAATCCCAGGATCGCCTTCCATTGCCTGGAGCTCTTCCAGGAAAACCACTGTTGCAGGTAAATGAGGCGATGGTCTCTTTTGTGTTGTGTGGGTTTTTTACCCAGCCCGAGTGAAGGAGGTGGCATCTCTTAATCACCTTAAGCTTCTGTGGTACGGCACTGGTGAATAGCCGTCCAGTATATGGAGAGATGAAGGTGAACAGTCTGGTGTATTGGCGTTAAGCCTTCAGACAAGCCTGGTTCAGATGTTAAGAGAAGGCTCAGGTACCTAGCACAGGTGCCAGCGTGGCAAAAAGGAGCTCTTTGCCCCTGCTCCATCCCTCTTGGATATGGTGATGGTACAGACTTAGACATTTTTACTTTGAGAATGTTGCCTTTCTCAGAGAATTTCTGTATTTTCTTTAAGTCTGAGCGGTATTTTCATCAACGCTTGGCCCAGATGTAACTTATTTCTTCCTGCAATCAGTGGCTGGTCTGTATGTTTTGAGGAGGGAAGTGGGGATGCTCAGCAATTGTGCAGAGAGTGGGAAGTCCTCCTCCGCTTTTGATTCTTATTTTAACAACCGAAGAGTGTCTTTTTCCACGTCTGGTCCCAAGCCCACTGATTTTGTGGAAAAGCAGCTGGTGCTTCCGGCATCTTTAAACCAGGCTGAGGCTGCCCACGGCTGTAATTTAGCTCAACAGTATGGCCGAGGTGGAGTGACTCTACTGGAAATGTTTGGGCTTGGAGAAAGGGTAGTATCTTAAGATAAGGACAACAAGCTTTTGGAGAAAAATGTTATATGAAATAACAGCAGAGCTGTTCTAGGGCTGCTGAGGAGGTTTTTCCTTTTTTTTTTTTTTTTTTTTAAACTGTGCTCAGGATGTTGGCATAACTGTGATTTGCCAGGGAAGAGATAACTGGGCTGGCTTCTTTTTCCAAGCCTTTCCATGAATTACTGTACAGCTGTTGTGGAAAAGTCCTAAATATAATCTCAGAGTTGTTTCAAACCTCTCTCCTGCGAGGTCTGTGCTGCCCCATTACCCTCCACAAAACGGCCTTGGGGTGTTTGATGTGATCAGCTCAGGCCCCCCAGGCAGCCTGGAGGAGGAGAGCAGGTCACGAGGGGTGACTTGCACCTCTGGGGTGCCTGGCCTGGCTTTTTCCCTGCTGAAGGCACAGAGGGGCAGCGGCGGGTTTTGTAGGTCACGCAGGAAATGCCGGGAAGAGTGCCCTGCTTTCTCACCTCGTGTCGGATGAGGTTATTTGTAAACCAAGGCATCCGCGGAGCAGCATGCACGCTTTTTTCCCTTCCGGTCAAGGCCTGTAAAAGCTGGAAAGAGATTTAGCTGGCTTTAGAGGCGATCTTGCCATCGAAGCTATGTCCTGCTGTGGCCATGCCAAAGGGTTGCAACAGAAGTGCAAGAGTGTCACATTTCCCATGTACTGCTGGGAGGATAGAGCAAGGCTGAGAGAGCTTCTCCTTCCCTTTGGCAAACTGAGCCAAGGAGAGCACGAGATCAGCTCTCTGCTTGCCTACGCAGGATTCTACCAGGAATAGATTTTGGAGTTGCAACGGGGACTGCATCGCAGCCTGTGTCACTCTTTCATGAGCTGTTTGGGAGAGCTGGCTTCACTGGGTGGTTCGGGGAAGCTCCCACGCTGCGAAAGCGGAGCTTGGCTGGTTTCTGCTGTAGAGCTGTACAGTGGACATGGAGGAGGCAGACTCGGCTGCTTCACCACTGAAACAGAAATTGGTCTGCTTGCAGCTACGACCGTGTTTCATTGTCTCTCTTCCAGGTGTCTGCCTAAATAATCTTTGGGTAACCCTAGGGATATGTGATGCTGAGGCCTCGGAAGCAATGTTCGGGTGTTAAAAATTGGTACAGAACCATGGTTTATTAGTCGCAGGCATAGAGAAACAGTCTGGTGGTGTTTGCATGCCTTGGGGTTGGGGACATTTTAGCTCCTGAGCCCTGCAGCAGGGAGCTGGATAGAAGTAAAAGGAGAGCACATCTGGGAGGCAAACCTAAGACAGAAAGATCCTGCGTCCCAAAAACTCTTGTGGTGTTACACAGTTGTGACAGGGCTGGTCACAGCCTTCTTCCCTGACAGGGGTGTTGCAACTCTGTTAAATGCCTTTCTTCTCGGTCTTACAGAATGATGACCTCAGGAACCTGTCCCTCTCTGGCCATGTGGGCTTCGACAGCCTCCCTGATCAGCTGGTCAACAAGTCAACATCGCAGGGCTTCTGCTTCAACATCCTCTGCGTGGGTAAGTCATCCTGTGCCGCTGGGCGGTCAGCTCGCGCCAGGGGCGCACGCGTACCCGCAAATTAGCACCTTCTCCCTCCTGTGAAGGGTAAGATCCAAGCCAGTGGGGACCGTAGTGGCAGGGAAGTGACAGTTTCTTCCCAGAGCTGCTCCAGGGTAAAACCTCGTATCCCTCTTTTCCTTTGCTATACCCCGTCCCCTGAGTCAAAACATGGAATTTTCTAGGTGTTAAAAATCTCCTGTTTTGATGGTCCTGCAGTTCTGCTTTCCCTAAGGGCTGCCCATAAGGAAACTGAGCTAACTTGGGAACTAAATGTATTTTTAAAAGAATGTTAACTTAAATCTGCCTTTCTCTGGGTTGGGTGTGGAGGCTGTTTCTCAACAAATTGCATTCCTTCCCTTCCAGGCTTTGCCTGCCTGTCTCGTTATATTCTTAGTTTCTCCAGTTGGAAACGATGCCATTTTTAGTCTCCGAATGATGTACTTGAGAACAAAGCCTGTCACCTGTTCTCTGCTGTATTTAATCTGGGTGCTGCAAGTTGGTTTTATAGCCTGAGTTACTGTGTTATTTTTCCCAAATTGTTCAGAGGGTGGAATACGGGGAGGTGACTCCTTCTCTTGGCTATAGAGATACATCTGCTGTCGTGGCCCTCTCTGGCTACTATGCAATTGGAAATCCATTGCCCAGCCCTAGGGAGCTGTGTACCAAACCAGCTTTGACCTATTGGTGGGCCACTTCAACGTGCCCCCAGGATGTGGTTCTGTAAATTGACAGAAATGGTGGGTTTTACTCTTATTTTGGCAGAGCAGTCTACAAACATCATCTTCCCATTCATTGTTCATTTAAGCCTGTAAGAAGGGAATGTTGTCGCTTCTAATTAGTTACATTAATTAGCGGGAAAAATACCCACAACCCTCTCACTGATCTATCTACAGCAAGTTGAGAATTTCTGTCTGCAGTGCAGGGCGAGCTGTCTGAAAAAAAATCTGGCAAACAAACTAGACTCCTCTCTGTAGCTTTGCATGTCGAAGAATGAGATAAGAGAATAGTTGTAGTTCTGCACACTCAAGCTACCAACCCTCATGTGACTTTTCTAGCAGCATGAAACCATTTAAAATTCAGCAGGGAACATCCCGATTAGTAGGCAGCTCTTTGATCAAAATGGCATAAATTAATTGCCTTTTTCTCTTGCAGTAAATATTCCTCTCTTAGCATGACTTGATATGTCTCTGTTAACATAGCAATTTGGTCCAACTCTTTTCTCATGTAAAATGTGCTGATCAACCATTTTTGGCCTCAAATTAAAATTTCACACAGATTGCTGCAGTTGTCCAAGGAATAGACATCTCCCCCTTTAAAAAAAAAAAACCCAACTCTTGAAATTGTGTTTTGAGAAAGGACACAATTAACTTTGGCGTTATAATGCGAGGCTTTTAGTTGTGGCACGCATGGATAAAGTGCTGCAAAGCCCATCTAGCACAGCATGCAGCAGCGCTGCATTTGCATCAGGAGCTCAGTAAAATATGTAGCTTCAGAGATTAACAGTCTGTGCCATCAGTTTAGGACTGACCTTTTCATGTGGGTTGTGCTCTGTGTGGGCCTAGATTTTGAGCTATAATGTCATGTATGCTTTCTGTCTTCCCTCTCTTTCATTTGTTGATTCTTTTTCAAAAGCTTGCTTTAGGTCCTGCAGCTTCCAAGGGTAGGAATGCTGTGGTAAATATACCTCTGCTTAATTATTTTACTGGGCTGTAAGTAATCACTTACCTTTGTGAGCCTAGCACAAGAATGGTCAAAGTCAAAGCCAGGAAAAGGAACTGTCGAGTATCACAGAGCAACGGGCAGTTGCTGAGTAGCGGTATTTGTTTTTGTGGACACAAATACTATATGGTTGTCCGAGGTCTTCAAAGCGGGGGCTTTGCATATTTTGAGAGATACTTTCGTACTAGGAGAGCTGCACACAGCCTAGAGAGATGCTTGAGGGCAATCCCAGATGCAGGCTCCCCTCTCCCACCTGATATTTTGCATTGCTTTTCAATTATTCACTTCTATTTAAGATTTTGGGGGGGGAGGTTGGGATGGGACCCCCTCACAAACTTGGCCTGTGAATGCCAGAGCTGCACCCTGCAGTCCAGGAGGTCTGTCCCAAATCCCAGCGCCAATTCGGTTGGAGCAACTTTAGGACGTTACCTCAGCCCACCCTTTGCTCACAGCACGGGTAGCGGTTTGAGAGTGTAATTGCTAAGAAAACACTTTTGACTTAAAAATGGGATTTAGGCTAATGCTTTCATCCATGTTACTAATTGCACTGGGGATTAGTGAGCCTGTAATAGTTTTAAAAGTTGGTATTTAAGCAGTGTGCTATTTTAGATTTTTTTTTTTTTTAAACTTTCTATGTATTTCCCTGTTTCAAGTTTTCATTGCCCAAGTTTCACTATGGGCTTTTTTGTGCTTCTCTTGAAAAAGGAATGGAAACTGAGCTGGCAAAAAAAAAAAAAAAAAAAAAAAAAAAAGGCATAAAAACATGTAAAGAATCAGATATCTCCTTGGGAATCAAACTGAGTTGAGAAAATTTACAACTTGCTTCTGTAAAGAAAGTTGTATCAGAACTAGGACTTAGCCTACACTATTAAAAAGAGAATTAAGTATTTCTTGAGTAAGAACAGCTTCTTGCTGTCCTGAATACAGATGTCACTTGCAAGGTGGGGAGGTTGGGGCTCTTCATGCCATCAAGCAGGAGGGAGCCTGCATCGCTGGTCAGGTCATACCAATGTAAAAACCACGGGCAACAGGTGAAGACTGCTGGAAGCAAATGCTTTTATGGGAAAGGAATGATGATTTGTCTCTCTTGCACTGCCAGTGTAGCAAGTCCAGTAACAGGGTTCTAGCAGCAGCAGGCATTTGCTGGTTCATCGTGGAAGGAGTCCTTTCCCTTCTGCGAGGAGAGGGGCTCACTTGGCAAATGTCTGAGTAACTGTTCTTAAAACTGTCGTGGGTTTATTTTTTAGATTATTTTTTTCTTCCCCCCCCCCTCCTTCCAGTTTAGTACCTTCTTTTCAGGGAGTCTCATAAACCTCAGCCCATCCTCTCCAATTCCTGCTTTTCCCATGGGAAATGTTAACAATAGTATTACTGGAAGAGACTGTGTGCCTCTGTGTGTGTGAAATAAGCCCCTTTCGTTCCACAAAGTAATGAAAAAGCCCTGAGGTCAGTGATGCTTAGTATCTCTGGTGATGTCCCTTTCTGTGTCCTTGCCTGCGATTGTGGTACACCTCCCTTGAAAGCCCAGCCCACAAAGACCTGAATTTCTCTTGCCATTCCCAGCGCAGCAGCCTAGCTCTTCACCTGCGGGTGATGACTTTCAGCTCTGAAGGCATTCAGTTTATCTTGGTGTCTGTCAGGGTAGCGGCTTTCATGTAGCAGGGGCTCATTTCAGATTCACATCCCCAGCATGCGGTGCTTTGATCGGGTATGTCCGCAGGGTGTGCTGCAGAGACCCAGCGGTGTGACCTGCGGAGGAAATTAGTTGGAGCACAGCAGCAGAAACCAGAGCTGCTCTCACTTCCCAGTGTCCGCAAAGTCCCTGGTTCAGTCCTGGGGGACTGGTAAAGATGGGGACTGTCTCAAAAAACATCTGTTCCTGCAGGGGTTATTTTGCTTAGCTGTGTGCACGTAGCCTAATTCCACTGCTACTGAAGTGGAATGACTGCTTAGCATGGCAAATGTGCCTAAGAATGAGATGAGGAAAAGGGGTCGGACCATACTAACGTCGCCTTTGTGTGCTCAGGTGAAACTGGCATCGGCAAGTCAACGTTGATGGACACTCTGTTCAATACAAAGTTTGAAAGTGAACCTGCGACGCACAACGAGCCTGGCGTGAGGTTGAAAGCCAGGAGTTACGAGCTCCAGGAGAGTAATGTCCGTCTGAAGCTGACCATTGTCGACACAGTTGGATTTGGCGATCAAATTAACAAAGATGACAGGTAAATTAATTTCTGTCAGCAGAAGGAGTCCTTGCACTGATGTGCTCTGAGATCAGAAGGGCCTGACCCTGTGCGGAGAGTAGGTCCCTCGCTGTTCTGAGGGTGTTTCCTGATCCATGCAGCTAGCACCACTCGCCCCAGGAGACGGGTAGAAGTGACGAGAAACTGGGGAACAACAGATAAACTAGGCTACAGAACTGCAACTGCCCTCCTTGTCTCTGTCCAGCTTAGTTGAAGTCTCTGCTTGGGTTGAAACATGTAAATATTCGAAAGCATGAGTTCCAATTGCAATTACATTGCATCTTTTAGGGAGCTGGAACTCAAATCATAGTTCCCGTTCACACCATCCTGCAATGTTCAAGTCGAAGTGGGTTTTACTTTAACATTGTACCTAGGTGCTGATTTTCACGTTGCATGCATGAAGTAAATATTCTGGGCAGGCTACGCAATCCCTTGTGGACTTTTGCTGTAGTGTTAAAACTAGTTCTGTGATCATGGCTAATATGCTAATTAATGCAGTTCCTATATTTTAGAGCCGTACATTCCCCCGTTGCAGTAATCCCAACTGCCTCTGGAGGGTTGTTGGCAAACCTTTTCCCTGCACTTTGCCAAGTGAGGGCACGCTGGCCGGCAGCGTGTGCGCTGACCAAAAGCTATTAGGGCACTAGATAGACAGCGTGAGCTCTTTGAAAACACAAGCTTAACATCAAAATATCCACCAAGATCCCCGTTAGCATAGAGATTGAGCAGGTTCTGCTTCCTGTTCCATCAGGAAAACTCCATAGATTTTTTTTAAAAAAGATTTTACAATGCTTCATTTCTGTAACACTTCCTTGCTGCTTGACCTGACACCAAAATGCAACTGTTGCCCCTGGTTTGCGGCTCCTGCTCCTCGCTAATGCTGCGGAGCCAAAACGGTGAGGGGCGCGCGCTGTCTGGAGGGAGAGCTCTGCACGTCAGACGCTGCCATATGCTCTCAGGCGAGAACAAAAGCTGCTCAGAGGAGGAGCAGGTGCTCAGAGCAGGGATGCTCTGCAGCTTGTTACTGCCGGGTCACTTTGCATTTGCTTCATGCGGCAGACAAGAAGAGCCACTGCTGGTGGCGGTGAAGCCCCTCCAACTTCCCTCTGGGGCAGCTGGGGAGAGGGGCAGCCACAGGGCAGCAGGGCTTAGGGAGAGCTTTTGTCCTCCTGCTGTGTCCCCACATGTATGGCCGCAGCGGGTGGGATTTTCTCTGTGCTCCTGGTTTCAGTCCTCCCAGTCCTTTTTTGCTCTGCCTTTTTACGGTGCTTTCTCTAATACAATCTCCCAATGTAGGCCGTACTGCTTTCTTTGCAGCGTGCCTCTGTCTGAGGTTTTTGGGGTCTCATGGTCAGACAGAATTTCCAAAAGCAAAGAAACCAGAGCAGCAGCCATGTTACAAACCCACCTAGTGATATTCCTGCTACCCTCCGTGCCTGCAAAATAACCAGCAGTGCTCGGTACTGTCTTATGGGGCTCTGGTGTCGGTGGCCCTCACGCAGCACCGGCCGTCTTTTGCTATAGCTCTCGCTTGGTAAATCAAGCAAGAGTCTGCTCTGCTTCACCAAGGGTTTTGAGCAACTGCTCAAAGAGCTGTACTGGCATCTGGAGCAGAGGGGCCAGACCTGAGCCTTGCTGGCTGCCTGTCAGAAGGGTGTTTCTGGAGGACCTGAACACTCCTGATGGTTTAGTTCCTCCTCACAACTGCTTTTGAGGGAGGGCATTAACACTGCTGTGAATCCAGCGCTCAAGGCAGCGGCAGTGTTGTCTTGGTGCCTTGGTCTAGGTGCCCTCCTTCGAGAGCTTCCTTGGGCTGGAGGTCCTGAGGCTGCCCTTGGTGGAGGGAGGAACAAACTGAAAAGCTCCCTTTCCAGAAGCAGTCGGTCAAGTCAGATCGGGGCATGTTACACCGCACCAACTTTTTTCCTTCAACAAAATTGTCCCCCCAAAGTACACAAACAGTGCGGTTGTCTCCTGAGCTTTGCTCACAGGCTTCAATTCCTGCAAAGTTCCTTTTGTCCCCTTGTGAATCTTCCTTCCCTCTTAAGATCACAAACAAGCTTTTGGACAAGCTAGGATAGGTGGCGGTTTCATGTTAAGATTTTCTTGTATTGGATGATTCTCAGTGACATTAACAGAGCAGCAGCTCAGACTTCAGTTGGAGAGACTGCAAAATACATTCTTTTTCAGGGTAGCAGCCTTGTGTGGTTTCCATGCACCTAGAGTCCAGGGTCTCTGCCACTTTATCTTGCTAATATGTCCGTAATACTCTCCCTGTAGGGACTGTAGGTTGGGTGGGGAGGGTCCTAAGAGCAGCGCTTGTCCCATAGTGTACAGAGCACTCATGAAGCTTCCCGAGTGTCGATCAGTGAGTAACCTGTGTTGTCCCAGCAGCGAATGCCCTGGTTTTCTGTGCCATGTTTTCTCTCTTCAGCTACAAGCCTATAGTAGAATATATCGATGCGCAGTTTGAAGCCTACTTGCAAGAAGAGCTGAAGATCAAGCGATCCCTGTTCAATTACCACGACACCAGAATTCACGCCTGCCTGTATTTCATTGCACCAACCGGACACTCGCTGAAGTCCCTAGACTTGGTCACCATGAAGAAGCTCGACAGTAAGGTACTTGCTGCTCACGTTATGACCCTCGCGTGACCCTACTAGTGCTTTTATGATCTTGCCACAGGCTTAGTTAAACCTGCTCAGAAAAATACTGTCTGTTTTTTAGCAGCGGGGAATTGCAGAGGTGCCACGTGAAAACTTGACCTTGGGCTAGCTGCTAGAATGGGTTGTTATTCACCAATTCATCAGCTGTGGAGATTTATTAAGAGTTTGGACTCCTACCTTCTTTCAGTCCCATCTTGGGTTAGGAAACTTGGCCGCTTGCTCCACAGCTATGCTATAAAGTTAGCAATCTGACAGCGGGAAACTGTATTTATGAGGATGCATTAGGAGACCACCGTTCTTTTTGCTTCCCTGTGGGTTAACTCAGCCAAGTTCAGTGACAGGTTTGTTCACAACTGAAAGATCGGTTGGCTGTTGAAAAAGAGAGAAAAGTGTATTTTTCTCCTTAAATGCCTAAATAAAAATGAGAGCTTGAACTCTGCTAGTTGTAGCACTCAAAGACATGGTAGCCATCTCTATTTCACTGTATCCAACGCATTAATTACGTTCTTGTACAAAACCTGATTTGGTAAGTGTGTATGAGATGAGAAGTACATCTAAAACACCTTAGGTCATCTTACTAATCAATGAAAAACAAATCAAAACGCTGTGCCTGTGTGCTCTGACTGCATCCAGATAGATACAAACAGTGATTTGATCTACTATGACAAATGTAATGTTGTTCCGACTGTAATCTGATAAACAACAAGAATCTGAATAAATACGCTACTCAGCATGTGCTTTTTCAGCTACCCTCATGACTAGCAAGAATGGGAAGCGAGCTTGGTTTAAACCATGGTGTTTTATTAGATACTTGCAAGAAGACTTCATTTCTTCCCTTCTAGGGAAAACAACTGAGGTACAAATGTAAAACCTGAGTATTTAAACTGAGCTTTCTCTGTGCTTTTTTACATCATGATTAAGCAATTTAAATCAGTCCGCCTTGCACCTTTGGCTCGCTGGATCCTGATTCTCCAGAAGATAAATGATGACAATGGTTCTTTATTTCCTGGAGCGGCCTATCGATTGGGTTTTACGCAGTGATGGAGAAAGATCCCTGCCCTATTCAACTCGTAGAGTTATGGAGACTTACCCAAAGTGAGCTAATTGGCATTCATGTTCTATCTTTTGGCAAAGGGGGATTTAATAACTCCAGGCCATCCTCCAAACAGAATTAAGCGATATAATATGAGAGGATTTTCAAGTACTGTAGTTAAAATCCCTTCATCTAGGTCAATATCAAATCTTCCTCACTACAATTTCTGTCTGCTGTTGCAAGCAAAAGCAAATCCTGCCAGATCAAAAGCAGGAATTGTCCATCTGGAGGGAGCAGAAAGGGAAAGAAAGCAGGATTCCTCGCTCTAATGCATTCTTGCCGTCTCCCAGCAAAGCAAACGCTTGCGTGGTGCTCACTGTGCATCGATCCATTCAGCTACGCTGAGGGTACCGTGCTATCTCCCCTCGGCTCTTAGATGGTGTTGCTGTTTGCCATCCTGCTGCCAGTGTTGCAAACAGCCTGTCTAGGGAAGAGAGTCAGTAACTTATCTTTCATTTCTGTGTTAACCCCATCATGTGGTTCCTCTTGGATGATTGTTGTAGAGCTGTGCAGGGATAAATCAGCCCTAGTCCCGCAGTACAGCGGTGCGTGGGAGCACGTGAGGGCATGCAGGTGGAGGAAGCATGCCTGTGTTGCTGCCAGCCCCTGCCCCATGTGTAGCGTGGTTGATACAGACCATCTACTTCCACCCTCAGTGGGGTAACAGCAGCGCTGCTGCCCACCCGGGTGGCCCTGATAACAGCCCCCGAGCAAATGCCCACGGGAGGCTGTCGTCTGAGCGTGTCGCTTGCAGTAATCCAGCCTGCTGCGGTGTGGAGGAGAAGTGCCTAGATGGTAATTTCCTTTTTTTGGAACAGCTTGTAATAATCTATGACAGCATTTCCTGTCCAGCCGATTCGGACGAGGAGGGGAATACGACAGGACGGGAAATAGCATGTTGCCAGATTGCATTTGATTTCTTTTTAAGGCCATCGATGCTGCTGCCTGAAAATCCTGTTTAAGGCAGTGGTGCTGTCAGCAGCAGCCGCCCCAGGGAAGGTCTTCTGCTGGGGGGCGGTGGCTGGAGGCACTTAGAGGACCGTTGCTGCGGGATGCATGCTGTTCTCCATCCTCTCCCAGTGACACAACGTGTGCAGTACTGTATGCAGAGGTGCTGTCTTTGTCTTGCAGGTGAACATCATCCCCATCATTGCCAAGGCTGACACCATTGCAAAGAACGAGTTGCACAAATTCAAGAGTAAAATCATGAGCGAGCTGGTCAGCAACGGCGTCCAGATCTACCAGTTCCCGACGGATGAAGAGACAGTGGCTGAGATAAATGCCACGATGAGTGTATGGGTTTTTTTGTGGGGTTTTGCTTGCCTTGGTTTGCGTGGGCCCGTTCTTGACAGCAGGGCAGGTCGTACCGTGTTTCTTTTGGCTTTAAAACTGCAGTCTAAGCACAGATACCGGGCTGGCCAGAAGGCTTTTGGAGCCAGAGGTACCTGTCACACGTGGGCTGCCTGGCCTGACATGCTTCATTGTCTGACGAACGATTCTCCTCTGAGCATTTTTTTCATATCCTTCCCCTGTTGCAGTATTCCCATCTCGGGAAAGGAAGAGGATGGGAGGCAGGGCCGTGATGCGGTCAGGGCAGAGGGCTGGGGTTTGGGTTTCCTGTCCCAAATGACCACTTGTTGCTTAGTGGGGGGTGATTCACTTCTGCCTTTGTTTTGCTTTCCGGTGAGAGCGGGGGCATCGGCAATGATGTTCCAGCTATCGGCAGGGCCGGTGGCCATCAGTGGCCAGGGCTCTGGCCTTCCCCTCCTTCCCCTTCCTCTAGCGACAGGGGTGGGATTTGAGGGCAAACAGGGCTGGGGTAGACCAAATGTTTTAGTGGAGTTTACAGAGGGAAATAACTGTTTCCCACGGGCCTGACTTGGAGCGCCAGGGGAAGAACCTGAGCTCAGGGTTTCTGGCAGTGACGTGCATCGCAGCAGTGCTGAAGGGCCCTTGGGTGGCTTTAGCGGGGCACGTAACACCCAAGTGGATGTGCCACCCCAAAGGAAGTGCACTCAAAAGCAAGTGCAAGGATGAGGTTGTTATCTGCATTTTTACAGGGAATGGAAGCATCAAGATTAAGCCGTTACCTTGCAACTCGAAGGTTTTTGTGAGTTTCCCTGCACAACTGCTTCTAGATGGGCAATTGTCATGTCCAGCTGCATATCAGACCCTCTTCTAAACCTCTGTATTGCCTCCCTCTTTTCCCTGTCTGTGTTGTGCTCTCAGTAGGGAGAAGCTGGCACAGAAAAGGGACCTGGCTCTGCCAGGGTGCAGCGTGTGCAATGTGCGTTTTGTCTTCCTCTGGTGGGGCCCCGGCTGCCGGGAAACTCCTTTGCCAGTTAATCACATCTCCTCTGCCACTTGGCTTCTTCCCCTCCCACCCAGCCTGTGACCACGGCTTGGCTGACGCAGCGCCCGCTCCCAGGGCTTGCGCCCAGCCCTTTTGGATGCTGTTAAGGCAGGGAGAGCGCTGCAGGGGTGAGCTGGCGGCACAGACCAGCTCCCTCCTGGCAGCAGCCACGCTTCTGGGAGTAGATCCCAGATTGTCGCCACCACACCCACGGAGAGCCTGGGACATAGCAGGGCGCTGTGACTCAGACGTGTCGGCCCAGGGCTGGGTCGGCTCCGCTCTTCCCCTTGCTCACAGCTCTGCCCTTTTTAAGAGGAAGCATTAGCAGTTATTTCTAGCAGCAGAAACCCCCTGAATTTTTAGCCTACCTTCCTTGGGAGGGTGTACTTTCTTTTCTTTTTTTTTAATTGCTTGACAGTTATTTTTCCTCAGTGTTCAAATTCAGTTCCAGTTTGTAAGACTTCTTCTGTGCTTTATAATTACATGAGAAATATGTGTATCTCTTGTATTTTTTGGACTTCAGAATTTTGGACTTTACATCTGAGCAGGTTTCTCATCCAGACGGTCCTGTTGCTCTTTCCAAAACACCAGATGAATTGCAAAGGCGTTTAAGTAACTTAAATCCAGCACAGCTGCCACAGTAAACAGCTTTCTTCAGAAACAATCCCTGGCAAGGCAACAAAGGAAATCCCTAACCTTATTGTCCCTTTCCTTTTGTAGGTCCACCTTCCTTTTGCTGTAGTTGGCAGCACTGAAGAAGTGAAGATCGGCAATAAGATGGCAAAAGCCAGGCAGTACCCTTGGGGTGTTGTGCAGGGTATGTTACCGAAAGCACAAATAAGACCTCGTCATCCTGTCTCATTCTGATGAAAGGTGCATTGATCTCTGAATGGTCCTTACCAAAATCTGTCCTGAGAAAGCAGGATCACAGCTCTAAGACTTCTCTGTAAAATCAGGGCTTTGCAATCTAGATCTAGGCAAGGAGGGGGTTTGGCAGGAGGGTGGTGGTGTCAACCTAGCCATTGGCTTTGGGGAAGAGCAGGGTGACGTTACTAGGAGATGCTAAACAGCTAGCTTGAAAAATGAAAACTTAAATCTCCGTTCTCTGTTCCTTATGCTTTTCTGCTAGCAAAAAAGCGTGAGCAACGGGGAAGGCTTGCACAGCTGAGTGGTTCGGCTTGGACCTTGCGCACAAGCCTGAACGCAAACATGTAGCTGGGGGATTTTCCAGGGAGGTCAGCAGGTGCTCCACCCTTTCAACTTGAAGTGGGAGCAGTACTAGTTCAACACTGACTGCTTGGTATATTTTGTCCTGGTGTTGTAAACTGTGGACGTGCACCTTAAGTACGCAGTCCCCCGTAAAGTCAGCCAAAAGCTCCTTTCTGTTGGAGAGCAGAGTTTGGTTAGGGCTGTGTTTGCAACCCAGGCTGTACTGAAGCTGCCAAAGATAGGGCTGGTCGTTGCTTTCCCAGCCAGTGCCGAGAAGTACAGGGTTGAGACGGTGGTGGTCTGCTTGTGGCTTCAGCTGTGTATCCAGTTGGAGAATGGCCCAGCAAGCTGCAGGGAAACGTTTGCAGGGCAGTTCTGCAAAAGTCGGAGAGTTCTCAATAATACAAGCTGACCCTGAAGCAGCTTCAGACTTACCGTCTTCAGCTGTGTACGCCAGAGGATCATACTGGGAGTAACTCACAGTTAGGAAGAAGCTGGTATGTTTGGGAATTCTTGGACTTGACATGTATCCTGCTGGGTTCTTGCTGTTCCCAGGAAACTAGGACCAGATAGTCAAAGAGATTTAGTTGGGTACCAGAGAGACTTTGAAGATCTGGCCCTGAACTGCCCCTTTGCAGAGGCAGCTGGTCTGGTCTGAAGAGGAGTAGCTGGAGCGCTTCGCTGTGTCCCCGGAGGCATGCTGCAGAGGTGTCCGTTAGCAGCAGAAATGTGTGCTGCTTGCCGTCGCATCCTAAAGAGAGAACTTCTACTCCTTGTCTTTAAGCATACCCAAACTGTTTGCCTGCACTGAAGCGTGCAGCCCTCTGGCCGCAGGCCCTTCGCAGGCTGAACAGCTTGCTCACCCAGGGGCTGACGGTGGCACACCGGACCCTGCTCTGAATAGAAGTTGTTATGGGAAGCCATGCTATACTCTGTTCATGTGCTGCCTCCCTTTAGTGCTGGGAGCAAGGGTTTAGGGCTCCTCCGTAAGGTTAGCTGGTGTGGAAAGGGTACAGCATCTCTGGCGGGGTCTTCTCGTAACCTTTCCTTTCACCACTGCTACAAACTGAGACTTTGCTGCCCACCTGGGCCCCTGTTGGTGACTTAGATTTAGAGTGGGTATGAGTGGGTAGCGAAATCCTGCGTGCAAATGGATCATCTCCTTGCTGGTGCAGAAATGCACAGAGACAGGAGCTCTGTGACAGATGGGCAACGCAGAGATCTTGAACATACAGTGAAAGGCCTTGAACTGGTGCCCGTGTGGGATGGTTTCACCCCCAGTTCAGCACGGCGTTTTCGTGTGGGCTGACTTGGCGTTCTGCTTGTGTGCCTGAAGAACTCTCAGGCTTGCTAAACTGGGGCCCAGGTCCAGGGAAAGGGGGGACCTGGCTCCCGGCTTTAACGTTCTCTCTGTGGATGGTCTGTCTTTTTTGCAGTTGAAAATGAAAATCACTGTGACTTTGTGAAGCTGCGGGAGATGCTGATCCGAGTGAACATGGAGGACTTGAGAGAGCAGACACACACCCGACACTATGAGCTGTACAGGCGCTGCAAACTCGAAGAGATGGGATTCAAGGACACGGATCCAGACAGCAAGCCTTTCAGGTAGGAAAGCGTGACTCGGGCCTTGTACAGCCAGAGAGGTTGGAGGTTTTGGGGTTGCTGATGTTTGCAAGAACCAGAGAGGGGATAGCCATGGTCACTTAGAGCAGCTGAGATCTAAAGTGTGGCTGGGGAGGAAAACCTTGTGCAATGCAATCTTGCTCTCAGGGTCTAGGATTTGTACAGGAGAAGCCCAAGAAAAACTTGGGTGGCTGAGAAAGCCAATGCTTGCCTTAACATTTTGAAAATGTCTGCAACCCTGCAGCAGGGCCGTACAGGCTTTCTAGAGCCTGCAAAATGTCACCAGGATGCTTGAAGGTGATGTGTTTTGAGGGCAGAATATGACCCATTTCAGACCAAGCTGGAAAGTTTAGGAGGAAGAGGCACGTGTCCGTGGATCTATCTGCACCCTGCTGCTGAAGTTGCATTGGTTTTCTTTGCGTCCTTCTCTGAAGGTCCCTTGCTCAAATATAAGCTGCCGGCCCTCGCTCACAAGTGCGTGCCTTTTAGTCTATCTCTTATCTGTTATCTGTCAGCCAGAACTAAAGAGTGTCAAAAGGATTGATTTCTCAATGCTCCTCCTGTCACTGAGCGTGGAGAGCAGTTCCTCACCGGACTCTTCAAACTGATTTTGCTGTCCACGTTTTGAAACCCTCCGTTACTCTACGTGGCCGAGAGGCCGCTGTAACGCGGAGCCTGCCGTGAGGATCCCTACTGTTTCCTGGTTTCTTCGTGTCCTCAGCATCGTGGAAGGGGGTGTGTTTTTGTAAGATGCGGTGAGAGAGTTGGTGGTAGTATGCAATCAGGGCTCGTAGGCATGTCTGACTGGGAACACTTAACATCAGTTAACTGTTCACATTGTTGGCTTGTCATTTTTTCAAGCTGGGAGAATCTCGTTTTGGGGTTGGGAACTTGATTTACTTTTTTCCTCCACCCTTGCTCTTGCTTTCCTAAAACCTGTGAACTATTCCGACTTAAGTGAAGTTTATGCTCATCTTCCTACTGGCAGTACTATGAGCTTCACGGAGACTTAAGTGAATCTGTTGAATAGCGAGTTTGTTAATTGCTTCAGAAATTCCTCCTGACTCTTATTGCCCTTGGAGGAGGGCAGGTTTTGAGATGGTCACGTTAGTGCCCCCTCTCCACCGCTGCAGACTCAACTGTGTTTTGCAGCCAGCTTGCTCTGCTGCAAGTCAGGGCCGCATGCAATTGCTGGGCTTGAAAAGTGCATCTGTGTCCATGCTGAGATGAAGGTGACTTGTGTTGAGGTATAACTGGTTACCAAAGGGGAGATCCTGGGACAAATGTTCTTGTTGACCGTCCTCGAGCTTTTCACAGCTGGCCCAAGGTGCGCTGTGAAGAGGGTGCTGTGGTCTGATGCTTGAGGTTTGGCTTTTTACTAAATACAGAGTTTACGTTGTCCAACAGCTTTATTGGTCTGAAGCCCAAGTCATTAGCCAGGGACAACAGCTGTGTGGGAATTTGGGAGGGAGTGTTTGTTTTCTCCTTTCATTTCCTGTTTCCCATTCCTCCCCAACTTTTCCCCAATAATTGCACCCGCTGCCTTAGCAGCATCCCACGCTCCTCTCTGCCCCGGGGGAAGGCAGTCAGAATTAAATGTGCATCGACGTGGGTTTACCCCCATAACACATGTGCATGTCAGGAATTGGCGTGCCAATTCCCGAGACGGTGGCCGTGCTGCTGGCTTGCACAGATCGCCACGGACATGGTTCATCTCTGATCCTCAACAGGCGAAAGCCAGGCGGGCTCCAGAGCAGACGGCAGAGTGGGGGCCTCGTGTTCGTGTTTCTGGAAAACAGCACTCCGTGGTGAGCCGAGCAAGGTCTGTGCTACGACACGGAGTTTGCATCAGTTCAGAGTTTTATTTGTGACTTGCTGAGATTATGCAGCTGCATTTCTTTTGCAGCACAGAAACTCTGCTGGAATCAGTCGAGCCCAGTTCTGTTACTAAGCCCAAGTGTGAAGCTTTATTGGATTTCCTTTCCGGAGAGCAATGGCTTAAGATGGGCTCAGCCCTTCCCTTTGAGGAATCTGAGGAATTTCCATTGCTTCCTGTACACGAGGCCTCTCTTGACCAAGCTATAAGTAGAAAGGAAATGAAAATGTACAGAATTTCTCCATCTGGTACACGCTAGTTCAGAACAGCGCGCTCCGGGTGCTTCCTCCCTCCAATAAACAAACAAAACCCATGATCCCAAGCTGTTTGGCTGAGGCTGATGTATATCTGAAATGAGGAAAACAGTAGGTTTGGTTCTTTCTGTTCTTCCTTCTGAGACCAGGGATCAAAAGCATGCCTTTCCCCCGGGCCTGGGCTCTGGAAGCCACAGAGACCGCTGCTCTTCAGCCAGTTTGCATCAACCAGGAGCCAGGGAGCCTTTTGTAAATCTCAGCCTAAGCAGGGCAAAAGACCCCAGCAAACCACCAGTGCTGGGTAGGCGCTTCTGCGAGGTGTGAAAAGGGGGGGTTGGCGATGGTTGTGAGACCCCCCCTTTGCTGGCAGAACCCCCACTGTCTGTCCAAGCTGCAGGAGGTGAGGAGGGAGCACTACTGTCCCCGTAGGCATCTGCCCCGTGACATGGGGTCCTCCGTGGCACAGAGACCCTTCTGCTGTCCTACATCTCATGTGGACTGGTTTCTCTGCTGCTCTGGTTAATTTTCTCAAAATATTTTTTTTTTTTTTTAAAAGAATATTATTTGCAAGGGCATCATTCGGTGTGTGGGTGTGTGGTGGGGAATCGAGTTACTCTTGTAATCTAGGTTCATATGTTTGTATACTTAAAAAGCAAATTCCCTTGTCATCTTTGTCTGTGAGAAGCTGCAGGGATCCCAGTTGGTTTGGACTGTTATTCCTTAGGGCTGTAAGTGGTTTTTTTTCATATGCAGCCTGGAGTTGCCAGGCCAGTTTCTCTGAGAACTTTGCTTCTGTGGAAGTCGGAGTCACTTCAGTAGAGAATGAAGCCTGCTGGCATTAGGTTAGTGGTAAGTTTTTAAGCTTGAAGCTGGGATTAGCATTGAACCCGAGACAATTTAACAGCAAGCCCCTGCCATCCTCGCTCCTGCCAGCCTTTTCCTGCTTGCCCATCACCCGGCATTGTGTTTTTGGAAATGAGTTTTGCAAAAAATTGTTTGCAATACAGGATCCGATTAGCGGCGTGCAGAGTTCTCTGTTTCGGTCTGTGAGGCTCTGCTGCTCCCTAGTATAGTGTGTCACTAATTGCAGATTCAGTTTTTGCTCGCTGAGCAGTGAAGGCTAATCTGCCCTCAGGGTTTTCCTAGGCTCTAGCCAGACCCTTTAGAAGGGTTTATGAATTTAAGTTTCTGTGTCCACAGCCAGAGGATTAAATCCAAGACTGAATTTTGGGGAGGTTTTGATTCGAGTCTCTTGATCTCTATCTGCTGTAAGCGGGTCCGGTCCTTGATTTAGTTAAGAACCCAAAGATGCCGCTTGCCCTGTTCTCCTATGAAAAGATTTTTGTCATATTTAGAATCGGCATTTTTGCTTCAATGTGTGGGAGGCTGGTGTGGTCAGCTGGAATCGTGTGATTCCTCCAGGATGGCCGGTGCTGTGCAAGAGCAGCTCTGGGCATCCTGTCTGTGGAGTATTTTAGGAGGCAACTGAAGTGCCCATCAATGAGCAGTGTTAAACCCAAGACTTGGGTTTATCTGTCGCGTTTTGTTCTCCAGCTCAACACACCCCACCCCCCCAAAAAAACTCCCAACAGACGACAAAACCAGGCAACAGAAAAGGCACCAAAAACCCCACCACGTGCCAGGAAAGGCAAAAGCTTGGCTTTAATGGGATTAAGATGTTCCATTAGCCCAGTGGTTAATGTGTTCCTTAGGCGCATGGATGCAGCGTATCTGTGTGATATCAGTGGAGCTTTGGTTTTAAAAATGCATTTTCAAAAAGGCATCTTGGGGGAAATAGTTATCGTTCCCACACTATCATTACGGCTGAAATATCCAAATCCATTTAAGGAATAAAATGAAGAGGAATTTGGCGTCCAGAGTTCCTAAGAGGCTCTGAAAATCTCAGAGGTGCGTGGACAACATATTTTGTGTCCCAAATCTTTGCTGCGGTATCTCAGTGCTGGGGAAATAAAGGAATGCCAAGAAGTAGAGGGGGAATAAAGAAATGAAGGAATCCAGTAATGTGGTTATTTGGAGGAGAAACGCTGCTGCTCGTTCGCAAAGGCGCAGCCTCCCTTGACAGCTAAAGAAGAAAGAGAGGTCTCCCAAGGAGGCTTTGTTTAGATAAAGCCCCTGATATGAATCCATTAGCAATGAGTAGTGAAAATTAGTTGTGCTCTGTGCCAATGTCATGCTTAATGAACTACATAAAGCCACATTTCGCACTCTGATATGCCTGCGTCTGTTCCACAAATCTTGCACTTCAAATGAAGAGATTCAGGACAAACAGTGGGAGAAGTGGGAAGGTGTGACCCAAGCAGATCACAAGCCATGTGAGCATCGGGGATGGCCGTAGATGCTACGTAGTGGCTGTTTATTTTCGAGGACAGTCATCCTGCCTGCTAAGTGATTTACAGGATCCTGAAGAGTGTGCTCATTTTTTCCTTGCCAATTTGTCTCCCACTGCTGCCACCTAGCAAGCTAGGACTGGTTTCGGTGGAGGTGTTCATGCCCCCATGGTAGTCAGGGACCTCTGAGGATGTTTTGTGACAAGACAATGCGGTAAGATCACCAAAGGCTGGAAACTCATGACTGTGCTTGAAACACAGCTCTGACCGTTTGTTTTTTCTGTGTTTTTAACAGTCTCCAAGAGACTTATGAAGCAAAGAGGAACGAATTCCTGGGGGAACTCCAGAAGAAGGAGGACGAAATGAGGCAGATGTTTGTTATGCGAGTGAAGGAGAAGGAAGCAGAGTTGAAGGAAGCAGAGAAAGATGTGAGTATATTGTAACTCAGAGGACTGTGTGTGAGGGTTTAGGCTGGGGCTTTTCCAAGAGAGCCCTGAGGAGGTGAGCATCCAGATTCCAACATCAAGCCTGCAAAGGCGCTTGCTGTGCGTAAACAGTCTCAAGAAGCAGATATGAACTCGGTTCCCAGTCCTGCCATGGACTTGTGGTGTGACCCCATCACGCAAGTCCTCTGCTGCTTTTCAGTGCCTGTAAAACGGAGCAGGAGTATTCCCTAGTTTTGGGCAGCTGGAGGGGGATATATACCATGGAGCGAGTGGGAGGTGCTGCAGTGTGACAGTAACAGCGGCTGCGGCTCCATACCCCACAGAAATGCCAGCCTTGCTGTGCTGGGGGAGCCCTCTCTGCTCTCTCACCTCTTCAGTGCCACCCAAAGGAGAGAATATGTTTGCTACTCAAAGTGATGTTGATTTGCACTGGATTTTCAGCTACAGTACAGCTTTCTGGAGACTTTCAGTAAGTAGATAAGGACTTTCCGGAGGGCAATAAGTCCCACTTAGCATAGTCGTAGAGGGATGTGACGGAGGCCTTTGAGGGCTGCCCTACCATGATTTGCTCGGGGTGTGTGGGTCAGCACTGATTACTGTGGGACAGAGAAAATGTCGATGTCCTGCTAGGGGAGGGAGCCGTTCCTGGGGCCTCACGGAGGAGCGTGTACTTCTATGGAGGTACAGAGAAGAGTCCCAGAGAAGAGTATCGCCCTGAACGGCCACGTTTTCTTACTTTGCACGAGCATGAGAGACTCCACTAGGTACAAAGCAATGAGGGATGGAACAAGGGGGTTAGGAAGTGTCCGGAGACCTGTCGTATTCCTACAGCAACTTAAATTCGCACCGTCTGTGTGTGTGCGTGCGTGTTAATTGCAGGGCTTTTCTCACAAAGTCAGGCGTGCTTGGGACAGGCCAATGACTTGTTATTAATGCAGTGAGGCCTCAGAGCCACCGGAACCATTTCAGGCATCGTTACCAGTAATCAGAGTGAAACGTTCTTCCCTTCCCGTCCAATTCTCGTTGTCTCTGTCCTGGCAGCTTCACGAAAAGTTTGACCATCTAAAGAGGACTCACCAAGAAGAGAAGAAAAAAGTGGAAGACAAAAAGAAGGAACTTGAGGAAGAGCTGAACAACTTTCAAAAGAAGAAGGCAGCAGCTCAGCTATTACAGTCACAGGCTCAGCAGGCAGGTTCTCAACAAACCAAGAAAGACAAGGACAAGAAAAAGTAAGCGGATGGCACCCACGTCCTTTGTAGGGTTTATTACGGTTTGGGAGGTTGTTTTTTCTTTCTTGCTGCATGTCTGTATTTGCTTTTCCCCATTACCAGACTGGAAACTGGGCTCTTATCAGCCTGATCAAATAAAATATTTTTTTCTAAAGGGTGGGCCAGGGACATGATCTTAATTTTTCTCTAGAAGAGTATCTTCAAACTGTATGTCAAAGTCCGACTGGTACGGGAGAGCAAGTGGATGGTGGAGTTCTGACCTGTGATCTGTCCAGCATCTTCTGGAACAGCTCTGGGGTGTTCTGGACTCAGATTTATCTGCCTGAGCCAAAAGTATTAAGGGGGTCTCTACCTGTCCTTTCTTTCACCCAAGAGTAGTGTCCAGTTCCCATTTCTTAAGGTTATAGTTGTAAGTAGAAGTAGGTTAGAAACCAAACCCACCGTGTTATTTTTACATGGAAAATGTAAATGCTAGTGCCAAAAGTGAGTACTTGGAAGCTTGCTTTAAAGACAAGGAGTTTTGGGTTTGTTTGGGTTTTTTAAAAAACAAACTACTATGGTACCGTAATTGCAGGTAAATGGCACTTGTGGTTTTATCGAGTTGACATAATAAGCTAAGGAAGCCATACCTTTTAGTAAAGATAATGGCACTGTTTTCTACTATTTTATATTCGTATGCTAGGAGTATAATCCTATACCCTCCACTACTGTGAGATTCCAGCAACTTAGTAGGCACCAAGTGTATCTGTGGACAGAGTCTGTCCCATGGGCACTATTTGGAGGCGGGGTTTTCAGCTGTGCTCAGTTTGGACCTAACTCTGCTTCCGTTGAAACTGGAGGAACATTGCCGTTGACCTGGGCTCAGAGTTAAGTCACTGCAGAGCTCCGCTGAAAAACTCGAGCTCTAGATGGATCCCAAGCGACGTAACCACCTCCTTGCAGCCTCTACTTGGAGATGGCTATGTGTAGCTTGCTATTAGTGCAAGAGACCCCTATTTATTCCGTGATACTGGCTATTTCGCTGTGCTTTAAAAACCAGAACACAAGGTCCGCTTAGAGGCGATATGTACGCTGAAGCCAGACAAACCTTGCAGACGTGAAGTAGACTGCGCATGGCCTGTTTGTGTAGCGCAGCAAGGCAGGTTACTGTAACCGAGGCTGCTTTGAGGCCTCCTGTCATAATTTCCATTCGCTTTTTCTGTACCTAGTAAGGGGATACTCATGCAAGCCCTTTCTGGGTCATCTGTGATAACGGCGCTAGTCGATAACTGCAGTCGGGAAAGCTGTAAAGATGGTAATGCAGCCAATCTCACTGGAAAAGGCTTCTTTAACCCACACACAAAAATGACAGTTCCACGCTTCTCTTAATAGCCGATAGTGAAGGGGTGCATTCCTTAATGGACTCTGGCAGAGTAGCCTACTCGATTAACACTAAGCTGTCGCTGTTGGAAGAACCAAAATGCTAGTAGGGATGTGGGACAGACACTTTTGTCTCCCTTGCTAACCTGTGAACTTAAGCCAGGTCTGAGCTGTCTTACAGCGTGAGCCTGTGAGGTTCTGTTGTATTGCGTATATACTAGTATATTTTTATACTTTGGGGAGTTAGGCTGACGCTCATGCATGTCCCCTGTCTCTACTGCTGGTTTGGTGCCCGTCATTTGTCGCTTCTGCCTCTGACTTCCCCGGGGAAGGTGGGGAGGGCCTAGGGCTAGTTCCTCAGCTGATGTAAATTGATGTAGCTCCTATGGAGCCGTGCTGCTTTATGCTAACTGAGAACCTGGCCTTTGGCACCCGCTGCAATACGTAGAGTGCTTGTGTGCTGCATGCTCTGCTTGGGCAAAGAAATCGTGACAGGCTGATCGGTGTCGTGCTGAACTGTAGAAACAGTAAGTGTCGGCAGCTAACGTCCAAGCATGCTGAAATACCGTTCTGCGATGATGCCTGTCAATAGGATAGGCTGAAACACCGGTCTTCTCTCACGGGAGAATTCACACGTGGTGACCTGTTTCCTAAAAAGAATAGAAAATTTTGGAGACCCTTTTTTTAATCTCTTAAACAGAGGTGATAGCTTAATATTTTTAAGAACTCTGCAGTCATCTTTTTCACCTCTTAGATATGAGACCAGTGCAGCATATAATGGTCTGGGGAGTTCTGTAACTTTTGGTAGTCAGTGTTAGCTGCTACTTGCTTCTGTGAAGTTAGCCGGCACGTGCACTACGTTGTGGGTGCGATACATGGATGTTTCTAGCGACCGTGACAAACGCAGTTTCTGCTTTGCTGACGCATTCACAGAAATCCAGTCATGAGGAACATGCACGTGCTGTAGTGTGTCCTTTCAGCGTCGCTCCACGCCAGGTGCCGTAACTGCTTCGATTGTTCTTTAGCGTCTGAATTACTAACGGCAGCTTTAAAGGGAAATGCTGATGCTTCTGCCTTGTAGCACACCTTGGTTTTTCTAAAGGCTTTAAGTTCCTCTTTGCCCTCTAATGAAAAGCTGCAGTTTATTTAGGTAAGGCTTTCAACCTTTCTCTGTGCTGACGTGGACTGTGGTGGTTCTTGTGCAGTTGCCAGAGGAAATCCTTGCCACGCACGATCCTGTAGCCTCCCCAGAAAGTAATTCATGGGAATGCTGCTTTCTCAAGGTGGGGTCAGATTTCTCCAACTTGGACAACGGAGACTTCCCACTATGCTGTGCCAGCTGGAGGGAAGGCTCAGGGCAAAATCTGCCGCTGGCCTAACTCCGTGAGGGAGAACTTGGCCCTCTTGATTTCCAGGCTATTCCCATAGGAACAACTTGGGGGTTTTATACCTTTTTTTTTTTCATAATCCATTTCTTGGATTCCCGTAGCTTTTGCGTTCTTCATCTAAAATCATTGCAGCTCTGGCCTGATGACAGTAACATGCTGTTTTCAGGGCAGCACATCTGTGAACCTCAGAAACTTGTGTGACTGTAGTATAGACACGTATTCAAGTATTTTCCCAAATGTGGGGCTGAGCATACTTACCGAGCCCCGTTGGGATGGGACTGTGCTTCAAACCTGAACAATCTGGAGACGGTTCCTGGCAATGGATTTGGCAAAACCAAATAGGAGCAGCAAACAGCCTTCTGTTGTTTGGTAGATGGCCACATGCATGCCTCAACACGTGCCGTTGTGTTACTTGCTCATCCTCAACCCCTCCAGGAGCCAGGACCATCTGTTTGGGCTCTGTTTCTGTTTATTTCAAGCTACTTCTGAAAACCAGATGAAAAACCTTTTTCCAGTTTCCTTTCTACATAATAGTTTCCAGTCCAATGTAACTGGTCTGGCCATCAAGGGCCACGCTTGGTCCCAGAGCAGTCCCTGAGCTACAACACACAGCTATAGCCTGAGCTGTAACACGTATGTCAGGGCCTGGCCCAACACCCTCTACAAAGAGGCGTTGGTTGATGTCCGAAGGATCCGACTTGGTTCGGAAAGCTGATGTGCTGGGAGACGTCGTGGTGCCCAGGTCTGAGATACCCGAGTCTGGGTAAAGGTTAAGGACACAGCGCCCGTGTAAAGTAACCCAAAGTGCACACCTGCAACCGTACCCCCCAGGCACGCACGTTCTGAAAAAACGAAGCTTGAAAACACCAACCACTGCGTGGTTACAGATGTAACCTTGGCTAACTTATGTGGTTGGTTGTTCGGTAGTTCTGCTCCCTTGGTTTTTCTTTTTGCTTTTGCTTGTCATAGGCTGGAGTAGAGCCCAGCCTTGAGGTTTAATTTCTTTATAATTCCATAATCCATCTGCATGTCCACCCACCAGAGCGGGTTGCTGGTGTCGGCTCTCCCAGCTTTCTTTGATTTTGGTTTTTTGGTTTTTGTCTTTTTTATTATTTTGAGTTCAATTATTGCTAACTTTTTTGTTTTTTGTTCTTTTTTAACTTGCAGTGCAAGCTTCACATAAAGCCTGTCAAGCCAAGGATGTTCCTGCATTCACCTGCTTTTGCAGTAATGTCTCTGCCATCTGTTTTCTTTCTTTTTTTTTTCTTTTTTTTTTTCCCATTTTTTAACATGAATAACTATTAACTCATCTAATAACATAGTGGGAACAAGAAGGAAGAAGGATTGGGTACGGGACCCTATGCAACTGGGAGTTTAGGGGTGGGTGGAAGAGCAAGGTAATGAAAGCATGTATTTTTCTCATCAAAACCAGCAGCAGTAAATCATTCTTGGCCCCAAATTTGAACTGAGAGTCAGGGCTGGACGTCAGCAGCTGGGGTGAGCATCATTGCCTGGATCAGGTCCTGGGTGCTGCTGGCTTACCCAGCTCTCGGAGGGCTGGCTGCAATAGCCCTGCGCTGAAGGGGTCCCTGGGTCCGCAGAAACCGGCCGCAGGGAGTTACTGCTGTACGAGGGTCACAGCCCAGTCCCCGGTGTGGCTAAACCCTGGAGTTCAGTCCAACCCATATTCCTTCAATAGCTAATGTGTTAGAGCAATACGAGTTGGGGGAGAGGGCGGCGGTTATGTGTGCGTAGATAACAAAAGTTTAACTGACCTTGCATGCCATTACATTTGCATGATATTTTTTCATTAGTTCCTGGTTTTGTCTGTTTTGTCAGTTTTGTCTGACTCGATCATACTAGTTGGCGTGGATTTATTGTCATGTGCTGGCATATTTTTACAGCCACCCTTCCAGTTCAGTGTAGTAGCTACCTGCTGAATGCTGCGGTGGGAACCAAGCGGCGCTGCGGGTGCCTGGGAGAAGGACCGTTTCTCATTACTGCTTTCCGTGTATAACTTGCCTGACCATAACCTTTGAAACCTCTCTTAAAATAGTACCTGGTTTCCAATGAGCACGATCTTAGCAAGGCTTAGCAGCCCTTAGGGAGTCAAATGTCTGGGCGGGGGGTAAGACATAGCCTTCAACATCCTCTTAGAGCCTTCAGGAGGATTCCTGCACACACTTAAATGCAGACTTGCAAAGCTGTGGGATCCAGAATTTCATGTCAAGGGAGAGAGGGCACCTAGACACACATCATCCGCGTTCCCCACCGGCCCTCCTGCCCCAGGGACAGTGTCCCGTTCAGATGTCCCTTGAACATGCAAAGGAGATTCAGCATAAGCCAGGCCTCGCTTTGCGGCCAGCACAGTGTGGAAATCGGTCTGTTTAATGTGTATTTTCTATGCCATTGCTTTTTGGACAGAGTCTTTCCCTTCCTTCCCAAGAAGTGGCGAGCCATGCTTACCCTATGACTTCTGGATTTCTTTCTCTTCTGCTGATGTACAGCCAGCGTTCCCACTGCTCCTAGCTAGGTAGTCTCCTGTTTCTTTCTTTAAAACACTCTTAAAAATAACTCTTTCCACCTAAGTCTCATGCACTGCAGTTCTTTGCTTGTTTCTGGGATGGAATTTCTTGCCTCTCTGGGGGGGAAAAAAAAAAAAAAAAAAAAAGAGGCAGAATTATCACCTTTTTGGAAGTGTTGGACTGGGAAATGCGTTTCGGGGTTAGCTTTTGGGTCATCTTGCTTTTTAACCCTCACTGCTTAAACATGGCTTTGGGAAGAGGATATCTAATACGATGTCATGGACAGACAGCAAAAATTGATTGGAGAGAAATAAGCTGGAAATAAAATAGTTGAGCCTTTTCTCTTTTTTGTTTGGTGTTTTTTTTTTTTTTTTTTTTTTTTTTAAAAATCACACCTCCTGGTCTTATCAACCATGATGCACTTTTTGTCAGGTTAAATAGGTTTGCTAGGGGGTTGTTTGGAAAAATGAAACTATGGTTCTTGTGGCTTCTGGCAAACCCAGCTTGAAAATCCTGAGTTATCAGGGAAGAAGTTTGGGTTTTGGCATGGTTTTTTTGCAGTTACATCATATGCACATCATTGAATGCTTGTGGCGGTATGCTTTGCTTCAGCTGGCTCTGTGCATGTCCTCTTTTTGATCACCAGCATTTTGTGCCAAATAGAAAACTTAATTTTAACATTTATTTGTCCTGCTTCATTTAACAGCCCTTCAAGGGACATTTGACAAGGGAAATCAGCTGAGTCTAGCTATATATATATTTTTTTTTTTTTTGACAGAAAGCTGAGCCCAAGTGCGTTAATGTATTTGTGGTTGGGTTTCTTTCCCCAGCAAAAAGCAAGCTGTTCTGGAGAAACTGGGAACAAATTGTAAACTTGCAAAAGTTAAAGGTACTGTTTTGTTTTTTTTGCCAAAGGAGATGTTAATGACTTTTTTTTTTTCCTCCTTAAACCCCTGGGCCATGTTTAGCTTGTTACCGCTGCACTTCTGTCTTTTCTTTACTTATGCCTTTTTTCACAGTAGCCCCTGATTCTGCACGGAGTAAATGATACACTCAAATCTAGTTGGATGTGCTTTCACCTTTGCATGTAAGTACAGTAGGAAGAGACTCACCCTTTCTGCCTCACTACTGATATGAAACCAGTTGTGTTTTACTTGGGGGGGTGTCTTTAAGTCCGCTTACTTATAAGTGGCATTGTTAAAACTACTTTAAAACTTTCTGCAATAATCTGCTTTTGCTGAGATGTTGAGAAGAAGCCGTAGGGAACACGACATCCAGCTCCTGATGAATGCCTCAAGCAACCCCGCACAGCTTCTCTGCATGCTTGGAGCTAGCAAGCCAGCTGGTGAAACTGTGGCCGGACGGTTGCATGGGCAGAGCTTTGCTTGAGTGGCACTGGAGCCTTGAATATGCATTAGACAGCAATGATAACTAGCTGGTAATGCTGCATCTTCCTGACAAGGTGGATTTCAAACCTTAGAATGATATAAAGGAGCAAGAAAGCACATGAGAACGTGTGTTTCTGGTATGGTGGTGTTCCCAGGCCATGAACAAACACCAAGAACGGGAAAACAAACAAAATCCAGGTTGCTGAGAGGGGCCGTGATTGCTCTGTAGAGGTGGGCACGCATGTGTCTAGCAGTCAGCTGAAAAGGCGGAGTGAATAAGGGTTTGCTCCCCCAAAACCTCACGGGGGTTTCAGAGGTACTTTCCAGGAGGGCAGCAAGTAGGAAGGTGCCCTTTGAGCTCATGGCCGTTAAATGCATCGCCTTGCATCCCCTGCGGCGTGCGGTGCTGCCGGGGAGGGGGGAAAGCAGTGGCTGGCAACCAGCCCGGGCTCCTCGGCAGCCTGAGAACTGCAACGCGTGTCACCCCCTCGGTGTGCTTTTGATGGCTTGGAATCCCAGCAAGGAGACTTGTATCTTTGTGTCTCTTTTAAAGCATGTCTTTATTTAACATGAGCAGTGTTTCTCCGGGTAGCTCTCATTCCGCTTCTCCTAAAACGTCCAAGTGAGAATGGAAATGTCTTCTTGTGTGTGATCATATCAGATATGTCCATTTGAATCCAGTTACCATTTGCCCTTCTAAGCTGTTAGAAGAGTGCGTATTTGTCTCTTCTCCGAGGACCCTGGTTGCATTTGCGGTATACGATATCCGTGACGCTCTCATCAGCGTGTATCAGCATGGGACTGTACAAATATGAAGGGGTTTTTAATTAATGGAAAATAAAGCTGTGAACAGCAGTAGAAATATTGTCTTTGTATACATTTTTAATATCCTGATTGCCTTAAACTATAGATGTAGAACTTTATTACCTTGCTATTTGAAAATAACCCATGTTTGTAACTAAATAATTGTGTAACCTACATACAGTGTTAACGCAAATTATATGTATGCACCTGTTAGATATTGTCACTTTATTTGATGTTAAAATATTTCAGTTTTTGAATTACAACTTGAATAATAACCTTATAGCATAAGCTCAGTTATTTCTTGTATATGCTTTTGGTTACATGCACAAATAGCGCCAACACTTGAAGAGGGGAGAGGAAATAATTTTTCCCCAAACGCTTTGGTCTTTGCGCGGCCTTGGTGACTTTGTTTTGCTGTTGCCGTTTTGTAACGGTGCGACGGGAGGGGATGAGGAAATGCGAGGTTTCCCGACAGGTTGTTCTGTGCCTTTGAGATGCCTCGGTAGGTTTGTGCTGGTGTTTGTCAGTCCTTTTCTGTGGTGGTTGTGAGCTTGTTCTCCAAACCAGTCGGTGTCTTGAAGAGGTCCAGGCCTCTCTGGTGTAGCTGGTTTATATGACACCTCCCCGGTGCGCTCTTCCCTTCATGGCTTACTTCTGTTAAAATGTTGTTCCTCCTTTTTTTTTTTTCCCCTTTCTCACTTTTTCATTTCAATTCTGAACCTCTGTTTCTTTTCTTTTCTGTTTTTCTCTTTTTCTGTAGCTTCTTCTTTATGTAACCGTCATCTTGCCAAAAGCCCCCACACCCTCTCTCCCAGTGGACAGTAGGGCACTGGAAGAGCCTGCGGCTACGGGCACCTCCGCCGGGAGAAGAGCCATCTCATTCTTCCATCACGTCCGCCCTTCTCTCCTTCCCTTTTTGTTTTTCACCTGTGCGTCTGAGGGTGCACTGTGCTGTGTGTCTCTGTGCGGGATCTGTCTGCTCCCGGCGCGTCTCCGACAGAATTGAGGCTACCGAAAATGGCAGAGGTAACGGCTGGAGAAGAGAGCTTGGCCATAATGTGAGATGTTGCACTGTGTGAGGTTTTGGGGTGGTTTTCCCTCCCTCCGTCCCCATTTTCTTTCCTTTTGCCGTAATATGCACGTGTTGCTGATGACAAATAGAACGACAGGCCGTGGATGAGGGTGAGTGTGCATAGCTGGAGGACTTCATTTCTGTCTCCAAAGATCAAGTCTGGCTGCTTTGGACACCACAACTTCATCACAAGTACGTCCTGCGCTCCTCTGACGTGTGCTGAAAATAAGTCCTTAGACCTAGGTGACTTGTTGTTCTCAGCACGCAGTCGCCCGAAGCGGAGATGGCTGATGTCGCGTACTGTTGCATTGATGGAGCCTGTTCTGGACGGTCAAGGTCTTACTATTTTCTGGCTGATCTGCCTCTTGTACGAGCAAAGCCGGTATCTCTTCTTGTACTGACTTGCACTTAGGTTGAGGGCTTCATTTTATGTTCATGAAGCCTAATTAGTGATTTTTTTTTTAACAATTTTGAATAGGGGGGTAGTTGCATAACTTGTTTACTTCAGAAGTTAATTCGGTCCAAAAGTTTGACAAGTGCTGAAGTATTGTTTGAAGGTAAAAACCAAAGCTTGTAAACTTGGTGTGCCATGACCTCTAGCTGGTTTGGGATGGATGGAAGGAGACAGCCTGATCCTCTTTGGATGTTTTTCATGTGGGGTGATGCACTTTTTTTTTTTTTAACCGAATACTAGTGATTTATTCTTCTCATCTGTGAACCTCAGTCAAGGAATTCACCTCCTTTTTAAGCTGCCATGGAAAAGGTACTATTAAATCGTCTGGCTTTTGCCTCTTCTAATCTGTGTGTGAAGCGCAAGCTGCCAAGGGTCTCTGCTGAAATCTGCTGGGTTTTTTTTCAGAAGCACAATATTTTTCAGCACTCATCAGTGACAGGGTTGGATCACTAGAAGCTCCCTCCAGCCGGGTGGCTGTTTTTTCTGAAGCAGCGGAAAAACTGTTTATCCTGGAAACGTTTGCAACCAACTAAGTGACTTTATAGATACAATCGGAAAGATTATTAAATATTGGCCTTCTGCGTATGCTGTAACGATTGACCTGGTATGTAAGTGGAGTTGCCGACCGTTGCCCGAACGGAAAGGATATGAGTATTTGCACAAATGTAGCTTAGGGCAGAATTTGCATTAATACCAAAAATGGAGCCAGCTCCCTGGGCTTCCGTGGGTTCAGGTGGTACCTGCTGAGGGTCTGCTCTCCAACCACCAGTGCTTACCACGGGATAGCCAGATCTAGAAAACTTCTCACAATCAGCCTTCTGAGGACAAGACAGAGTAGCTGATGCCTCACGGGTTGAGGCCTTGAGCGTATTGCTAGATTAAACCTTGCCTGTGTTAATTCTTCTCTTTTTCTGCAAAACTCTGGGGATGCTTTGCTAACTGGGAAGAGGTCGCACCAGTTGCGGGAGGGAATCCTTTTTGTTCTGACAGGGCTTAGGCAGCGGTGCTCTGTGTGCACCAGGCCACCCGTACCTAGCAAAAAACGATGGGTTGAGCCATGTATTTTCTGAAATCAGTCATTAACTTTGCAGCCAAGGGCTGTGGTGGTCCTTGAGCCACCCCTGTGCCTCATGCAGGGCGAGTGTCATTGCTGGCCTGGGGTTCTCTGCACGTGAAGGTGGTCACTGTTTACTGAGAAAATGTCTGGCCCGTTAACATGCCCAGTTTACGAGTGCTGTGTCTTTTTTTCAGTGTTGGTGCCTAGGCCAGGCTGCAGCGTCAGGGACCACCGCCTCAGGCCCGGGGGCCTTGCTGTAGCTCATCTGTGCAAGCCCCTCCATGGAAGCCTCCAACTTGCCAAAATACCCTACTGGTTACTGGCCCAGAGGCCAGCCCAGCCGCCGGATGGCTCCTGCAGCATCCTGCGCAGCGAGACCCTCCCCACTGCCCCTCTTTCAGGGAGGGAATCCTCTCCTTATGTTTCTCTCATTCCCTAGACTTTTATTCATTTAAAAATTATAGTGTGGGTTTATCTGATGGTAGTAGAAGTCCAGCCTGTAAAGTCCCATCACCGTGCTATAGCCTCTCTCTTGAAATAGTCACTTGTTATTATTTACTTCACTATCATGGATGGGCACAGAGCTATTCTGCTGGGCTCTACCTCGTGTCAGGTCACCCATGTTGTGCTGATGACGGCGGTTTAGGACCCAGGCTCGGTCATGGGTGGCTGGGCATCATTTACTACAAGTAAGAAGGAAAAAAACTACGTGGTGGGGTTTTTTTTTTTTCATCTTGTACCTAAAGAGAGGCTATCAAGTGTTACTAACCCCATCATCGTACCCATGTAGCTGTGCCTTGTGACTCTCTGAAATCTTGTGTGTGACAGCAGCAGTCATGACCAAACCTGTGGGTTGGCAATGCTGAAGAAGTATCCTGATGGACTCCCATCCACCGGGTCAGCCCTGGGCTTTTCAAGGAGCTCTCGAGACCTCTGCTTTTAGGGCATTTCTGCTGCCTTTCGCAAGTGCTGGGCTGTACCGGAGGAGGTTGTTCTGGAGGGGCTCAGCGCTAGGTGACCCACCAGTAGTGCTGCTGCATCAAGAAGGTTTGAAGAGGGGCAAAAACCTTTTGTTTGTTGACTTATAAACTCTAAATAGAAATTTTTTTTAAAGCTTTATGTGAAGAGAAGCAGGTAGGCACAAACCAAATGCCAACACTCACATGAACTGCCTTTATTTTGCAGCTCTAGAGTTTTGCTGTGCTGGTGCCTTGAGTCCTGCATGCAGCTCTGGACTTCATGTCTCCAGAAGGACATAGCGGAGTTAGAGAAGGGCACTAATGATAAATGGGATGGAGCAGCAGCTTGCCAGGTGAGACCGCAAAGGCTTGGAGGCCTCAGTCTGGAGAGGGAAAGGCTGAGATGAGAGGGAGCATCAGCCCTGCTGTGGGCTGGAGGTTGCAGCAGATGCCCTCTAGAGGTCCCTTGCAGCCTAAATTTATTTGTGATTCTGTGTTACAAAGTGCACTAAGTTGTGATGGCGGTGGGTGCTGACCTGGTAGTTACCTAATCGGCACAACTAGAACCAGAAAGAACCTTCTAGCTCAGCTAGAAGGAAATCAGCTCAAAACATGGAGTAACTTTCTTACAGAGCAGGTAGTAAACTTCTGGAATTTGTTGCCCCAGGTTGTTGAGGCAGATGGTATCAGCAGAAGGTTTTGGGGTTTGGGGTTTTTTGTGGTTTTGGTTTGGTTTTGGTTTTTCTTGTTTTGTTTTTTTTTTTTTTTTTAAAAGGTAAATTCTTGGGGAACGGAGCCATCAGGAATTTTAAGGGGGGGAAAACCAGAATGAAACATCTGACATTCATAATCTGGTGGTGGTGGATACTGGGGCAGAGGGTGGGGATCAGAGAGCAGAAAGCCCGTAGGGGCACTGGAAGAGGTGTTTGTAGCAAGGCACGTGTGTTGGACAAGGGGACGGGAGCTGAGGGAGTGTTGCCGAGGCTTCCCCACACCTCGGTGCTTCCTCCATCGTGTGTAGCTGTTAGGGGAAGAAATGGGGACAGCAGTGTGCAACCTGTTGTTGGGCAGCCCAGAGAGGTTATTTGTCACTCGGTGTCACCAAATGTCCCAGCAGAGCTGGGAAAGCTGCTTCATCCACAAGAGTGAGCAGGTGCCCAAGTTTAAAATCATGCTTGTGGGCTTAACCCTTCTGTCACTGCTGGAGAGTAAAAATGAACTGTAAGAAACTCCCAAAACCCAGAGGTAGGAACAGCTTCCAGGTTGGACACGCACCATGGCACAAGCTGGGGGGTGCAGTGCCATGCTGCTGGTGGCCGCCGTGGGCTGGGGCTGGGTCGCAGCGCGCCGGCCAGAGGGGACTGAGGTGTTGGCCCCCCACCTCCTCAAGGAACGAGCACCTCCCCCGTGTGCGGTACCGGCAGGTCTCATTAAGAGATAAGTACCTCATGGATGGTCCCCCAGGCTAAGTAGGGTGAAGGAGATGTATCAGTATCGCTCTGAGGCGGTGTTGTGGGGAAAATTGCAGAGAGGTTACTGCTGTCGTGTCTTCAAAGCAAACCCTTCTGGGGCGCGAAGAGAAGATGGGGTGTTGCAGAGAGTAACGGCTGTGCAGCGTGTAAAGGTGAGCTGGGATTATTGCTAGAAGGCGTTTGAAACAAGTAGCAGTGCTCTGCTAAAACATGGCTGCTGCGCACTCGGGTGCTCCCTGGGTTTTGGGGGACTGTGCTGAGTAATAACATGCATGGGTTTATGAATGCAGTGGTTTGATCCCGGTGCTCGTGAGGGAGATGAGGCAGCAGGGAACCGAGCCTGCAATTTGAAACTGGTTTCCCTTCCGGCCAGCCATTCCCCTGACCCCTGTACTGGGCTGGACTCCTACCTTCGCCACTCTGGCCCCCGCTAGAGCGGGCAGACCCTGTGCTCGGCATCTTTGCCGGGTCCGTGGCATGAAGCGTTGGGGTGCTATGAAGCTTGCGGGAAAGCCACGTAAATACGAGGAGTCACGGGCATCAGGGGATGTTCTCCTGTATGTAACAGGGAGCCCTGGCAGCGCTCCAGGACAGTCCTGTGTTCTGGCAGCGGGAACAGCATGCAAGTCAGCCTGCTACCGTGGTAGCGAGGCAATGGTATGGGTCGGGGCCAAATCTGGACTGTGTCATCGCCTGGGGTTTTTCTATGGGGAGGAAATGTGGGAAGTGGGAAATGGTTTTTCTCTCTGGCAATGCAGGTTATTTCCAAATCAGCTGGACCTCGCTACATGGGGGAGCTGATCTTGCTGGGATGTGCCTCATTTTCCAAGGCAAGCCTTTCAGCGTCACCTTTTTAGCCGCAAAACACTGTAAATTGTACACCAGTGCGGCTAGCCGTGCAGACCTGTGTTCCCTGGGCTCCTTACCGGCCCCAGCTGGCCCGGGACACAGGTGGCCACCACGCCGACAGCAGGAGGAGAGCTGCAAAGCTGAAGACCACCTCGTGACGTTGCTGCGGTCCCCTGTGGAGGCCTGCGTGCCAGCCCTGGCCTCCGAGACCCAGGCTGGCCAGTCCCCGAAGCACGACTCTGCCAGGGCCAAGTCGACATAGGGGTGGGAGGGGTAAGCGGGCACACCAGGTCTGGTTATGTTGCCCACGGCTCACAGCAGAGCTGGGCACCTGCACTTGGGGCACGGGTGGTCTTGAAGGTTAATCCTCTATCCTGCTGCATCCGTACACCTCGGTGGTGCAGCCAGGCTCTTGGGTGTATCAAGGTACCACAGGCACAACTGGGCGTTCCCTTAGTGGATGTGTTCCTTACGTGGTGGTGGGTTGAACGGGTGTGTTGAGAACTCGTGTGTTGACAGCAGCGGTGTAGAGGGAGAAAAGAGACAAGTTCAAGAGGTGCGTTTGCAGTTGCAGAAACTGGGTTTTTCCTTTTGCATCCGGAAGAGCAAAAGGCCACAGGATGCTGCTGGGCAACGCAGCCAGAGAGCTGGCCCACGAGTGTCCTAGGGGCTACGCGAGGACAGCCGGGCAGCAGCCTGTCAGCAGGACCCTGCAGAGGTAGGTCTACCAAATGGGGGCCAGGTTTTGGCTGTCTGAACCTTATTTTTTTGTTGGTGGAGTTGCCTGTATCCAGGCAAAAGATAATCGGTGTGGATTTGTGCATATTGCTGACAAACAAAAAGGGCATCTGCTCAAACTGGGGCTGGGGGAGTGCCTGTGTGTTTGGGGCTCGGGAGCACGAAAGCTCCCTTGGCAGCCAGGGAGGTTCTGAGTCGTGTCCCTCTGGGTGTTTGCCTCGCAGGTGCCTGCTGAGCTGGGGCTGTGGCCTGGCCAGCTTTGTGCAGCACAGGAAGGCTGGGAAGGTTTCTGGGCAGTGACCCTTCCCAGTGTTGCACTTAATACAGGGAGAGCCAGAAGTAACGCTGTGTTCACCGAGCACGGTTCTGAAGGCAGTTGATGGTACTGTAAAATCACCTTTGTGACTCTCACAAGCTGTGGTTCGCTAGAGAGCTACCCCCCCCACCCCTTCGCTGCAAAGAACAAAGTTGTTGCTTTGGGGAAAAGCAACAACAAAAAAAGAGGCTCCTCTCCTCTGGTGCGCCTGGGGCTGAGACAAGCTCAGCAGCTAGCTCAGTCACCGCAGAGCTCTTCTAGCAGGGCTGGCACGAGCTGGGGACGTGCCTGGCGTGGGGCCTGCAGGACCTGCTCTTGCCCCGTTGCTTTTGGGGAGGAGAAGACAGTGAGAAGGAAAGCCCTTACCTTCTCACAAAGCAGCTCGCAGGCATGGCTGCAGCACATCTGTTAGAGAACTGTTCCAGCAGCACCTAACTCTCTCTCCTTACACCCGGCTTCCTGCCCTTCTGTTCCTGGCAGGCCCCTGCCAGCTGGCACCAGCAAACACCTTCCTTGTCCCAGCCCCGTGCCAACCCCTCTCCTTGTGCGCCTCTGCAGATGGGTTTGGGCTCATCACGAGTGCCTGCGTGCTGGTGCTGCCGAATCGGCTAAGGGAGAACGCGGCCCTTAACTGGGAGGGGAGGAGTGTGTGGAGGGGGAGAAACCAGTGGAAGGTGAGGCTTAGATTTACTGTTGTGGGATGACAATGCCGTGCTGCTTTGGTCCCCATCTTCTCTTCTTCCCCCCCAATGTGTCTCGTACCGTTGGAAGCCAACTGAAATAAGCTGTAGTCCCACAAAACTCTCCGCGGTTTTGTACCGTGCAGGCCAGTATCATCAGAAGAGTTACGAGAGCCCTGGCTCACCCCTCTCTGCATACACAGCCGGAGCTCTTCGCAGCAAGCACAAGCATGCACACAGACTCCCTTCTGTGCAGAAACCACGGGCGCCTGGCTTGGCTGTCAAGGGGTGTGAAAATTACCTGGATCTAATCTTTCCCGTGCTAATGTTGTTATATCTAGCGTTGGAAATCGGGGCAGTTGTTTTTATTTAGAGCTGTTATGCTGTGTAATTTAACTCAAAAAGATGTGTGCCTTGAAGAGGGTTTGAAGTAGTGAGC
The DNA here is from genome assembly GCA_013401315.1 of Balaeniceps rex. NCBI lineage: Eukaryota > Metazoa > Chordata > Aves > Pelecaniformes > Balaenicipitidae > Balaeniceps > Balaeniceps rex. Next base: position 269,217 of record VYZW01062323.1, read on the forward strand.
ACCAGTATCATGGAAATCCTGCAGCGACGGGGTGTTTTGCTCGGGGTGTGGTAGGTGAAGCCCCGAGACTGCGCAGCGGCCTGGCTGGAGAAAACTAAGCAGCGGGAAGAGAGAAAAGGTCAGGGACTGGTTATACCGTAAGGATGACAGGAAGGGCTGGAAGGGAAGGAAGGCGCACACCCCTTTGAGAAATGTGGCCTCCGGAGGTGGTTTCCAGGACGCGGGCAGGAAGGGAGCTGAAACCCAAGCTAAGTTTGGCGCAGTGGGCTGTGCGCAACAAAAAGGATGGCACCTCAGAAGGCACGAGGCAGGAGGGGCCGGCTCCTCCTGAAGTGCACGAGATCGAAGCCAGCTGGAAGAAGGCAAGATGACAGAACGGAATCTGTTCAGTAATCTACGAGCTGACAGAAAAGAGCAGACATGAAGTCTGTACTAACCTTTCCATTGTCAAATGTGACTTTCAGTGGAAGGGATGTCAGGCAAGCAGGAATCTACAGCCAGCCTGGCTATGGGAAACTTGACTCTTCAACGGGGTGTTGTGTTCAGAATTACCAAAAAGGAGACAGTTACAAGCCAGACGAGATGGAGGAGCGTCCCAGCCATGCACTGAGTGGCCCATACTCAGCCTGGAAGGGGAACAGCCTGGTGACTGAGAAGGGAGCGAGGAGCACCAGAGCTGGGGCCAACGCTGGAACGGCTGTAGAGGCCGTGAGTTTGTTGTGCAACTCCCCTGGCACCCCCGCTGCCCAGCACCCCTACAGCCACTTCTTGCAGGTCTGGCACGGAGCAGCTCCCTTGTAGCCTCCGGGTAAAACTGATCCTGGACTGAGGTGAAAAGCACAAACCAAGACTCGGGATCCAGGACAACTTTCTTTATTGCTACCAGAAGGCTTTCATCAGTACAATGGCTCCAATACAATACCTTCCTCAGGGCTGTGGAGAGAGCTTACAATTGGGACAGGTCATTCTGAGAAACAGAGGTGTAACATTTAAGAGACAAGGTTTTTAAAGGTTCTACTCTTGGTTAGAAATTACATGAACACAAAACTTTAGGATTTAGGGTCTTTTGGTTTGGTTTTGTGGCTGATAATTACACATCTTTCAAACCTCACACGTATGTAGCTGCCCCAGCACCTCACCGAGCAGTGCTGGTCACGTTTTAAGCTTATAAACATATGGGGAAAAAAACCAGACTCTGCAGAATTTAAGGTTTATGCCTGACGTAGAGAGTCAAGCGTTGGTGAAAATCCGCACGCAGTGCAACGTTTCTTGGTGCAAACAAGAAAAAAATACCGTTTTTGTTCAAGTGACACAAAATCCGTTAACTGCTTTCTGCATTTGAAAACGCAAACTGTTTTAGCTTGGAGGAGTCTCTGTGTGAGGTGTACAGAGCACAGTGGCCGGCTGCCCTTGTGTTCTTCTAGAGTACGTTCACACTCCTGCGGTTGTTACTTAAGTGTGGAGCAGCCTGCAAGTGTTGGTTTTGTTTTTTTTTCCTGACTAACCTTTTATTTTAAATCCAGTTTTTAAATATTACCACATTTAAACACCAAAGTGCTAACAAAACAAAAAAAGGTCTTTTTCTTTAGAAAGGAAAAAGAAAGCTGTCGTGAAGGTCAGGTAGTACAGAACATCATGCACAAGACTCGCTGAGAATTAAAAGAGGAGCAAGCAGAAAGAGAGCAAGGAGCAGATGGAAATCGGATCAGAGAGGTGTTAGATGGCTGGGAAACCTGGAACAACTCTGCACGACTGATGTGAGCTCTTGGACATGGAGAATGGGTTACAATACACAGGAGCAGAAAAACAGTGGAACTGACAACACTAGAAAGAAACAATTTCTTGCTACTTTTTTTTGTTTGGTTTTTGGGTCTTTTTTTAGATTTTTATACTTTTTTGTGTTTTTAAGTGCTTAAATAGTGGAACTATAATTAGCCGCACAAGAAAAAAAAAAATCAAAAAAGGGTTGGGATTTTTTTTTTTCTGGTTTTTTTTGGCTCCCTTCAGTTCAGCCTGACAAGGTATGGCCCCTTCTCCCCCCACTGAGAACACAGGGTGCCAGGTTCTGCATGGTTTCTAGAGCAGCTATGGTGGAGCAGGTGGCGTGCACTCACAGCTACATAACAGACACCGGCTGTAAAGGTGGACAAGGGGAAACGTTGCCCTCCTGCCTTGAGACATCAGCGCCACAAACAGAGCCCATGTTTTCAAGAGCCACTACCTCTGGAGCAATGTCTTCGTTGTAGAGACGCTTGATACCATCGTAGAAGTCGTCCACTTCCATCTCTTCCACTTTACGCTTGGCAGAGGCTTGCTTGCAACCGCTGGGAGCTGGCAGACGCTGGTAGAGCGCGGCTGTACCTGTGACTGGCACTTCTGGCCTGCCGTTGTCCTTGGAGAAACCTGGCCCTGGGACAGAGGAGGGCTGGCATTTGAACACTCCTCTGTTACAGGTCACCAGGGTATGCTGGAGGGGACTGTAGACATATACAGAATTGGGCAGCAGAGAAGACTGCAGAGTGGAAAGGTGATGTGCCACAAGCTCCCGGCAGTGGATCAGCTGCGAGCTATCCATCTGGAGAGGGAAGACAAGCAAAGATACCGACGTTGCGGGATCGCTGCCACGGAGAGGAGAGGCTGTCAGCCAGGGCAGGGCTAGGGCTCCGAACACACCAGCCACCTGTACACCTCACTTCTCAATGATATGCTGGATGCAGGAGAAAGTAAGCGATAAAGGACCAAAAAGAGCCCCAGCACGACGACTTCGTAAGATACGAACCCCTGCTCCTTCTTGCACCTCATGGGGAGAGTGGGGGGAAAAAAACCTGTCAGATATTAAAAGGTTTCACTGCGTATTTTTAGCAGCTTGAGTGTTTGTCTTTCTTGTACTTGTCAGACCACCCCTGTATGCTTAGAATGAATGGCTGAGCAGCTAACTAGGACCTTCTCCCTGGTGTCTTATTTTCTCCCTGGTGCAGAGAGAGCCCGTATACATCAGGGCACACAGCTCCTCTCTATGTCACCTACTGGATGCAGTCAAGATCAAGACTTTGCGGAACCGTCCCTGTTGGGGACTGTCCCTTCAGGCTGAAGCACAACCATCCTCGCAAAAGCGTAACTGCAGGCAGAGATCAGCAGCTAGGGATCTGAAAGCCCCAGCTGGCTTGGATCACTGGAGTTGTGAGCGAGGGGCAGCCTTCTGCGGCCCCGGGTCCCTCCCCGCCGCGGTGTGCGGTGCCGGCACCCCCTCACCTGTGCCTTCTGGAGCAGCTCGATGATGAGAGCCAGCCAGTCGGGGAGCAGCTTCTCCAGCTCCAGGCTGACGATGGCCAGCGCCAGCATGGAGCCCTTGAACTGCAGCAGCTGGTAACAGGCCATGCAGTGCAGCAGCTGCTTGGTGAGCGCCGCCACGTGCTGAGAGGGACTCAGCTTGGGCAGGATGGTCAGTAGCTGAGGCCTGTTGGACACCGCAACTGCGTGGAACTGAGGGGGGAAACAAGCACGAGGCAGCTGGTGTCACCGACAGGCAACCCCACAGGCAAAGCCAGGTCAGACCTCAAGAACGGCATGCGACATGTCTTTGAAGCACAGGGATCCTCCAGCTTAACCTCCAAGGCAACTTCCACACCATGGAAAAAACCCAATGCGTTCAACCCACCAACAGCTTGGCGCAGCTTTTCTGGCGGGACCTGCCGTCAGACTTGTCATCTGCCTGGAGATCAGGCTTCTTGGGGCTCTGCAAAAGGCTATCCCCTTCCACCCTTCTCTCTCAAAAACACAGGTTTGGCAGTGCAGGTGTCCTAGACAAAAACTCCTCAAGCAAGCAGAGAGGATGAAATTCAACAGAGAACCTCTGGACACTTTCCTTCCCTTTGTCTTATCCATGAATCTGGTTCTCTGGCCGTGCCTTTCTGTAGCAGGCACGGAGCACACCCACTGCCCAGCATCGGTGCTTTCTCCGTGGCTGTACTTACTGGTTTTGTGCTGCCTGGCATTTAGCTTTGAGCCAAACCACCAGCAATTAAGACTTAGGGGTAAGGTTTTCACGGAGCTGCGAGTCTTAGTGTGTGGTTAAACATGCCTCAAAACAGGTCAGGTGGCAGGCCCACGTTTTGGAAATTGTGCCCAAAGTGTCACAAGTCTCCTCTGAAATTCTCTGGCAAGGCTGCTTCTTTCAGAAACTACTTGTACGGAGGCATTACGAACACACCCTGAGGTCTTCGCTCCCTTACAGGTAGAGTTTTTGCCTAGGTACCTTATTTATACCAACAGACACCAGAAAGAATGTAAATAGTCCCTCACTTACAATATGAAGGAAATCCAGTGGCGTTGCCATGTGAAGATCCCAGTTCAGTTTATCCAGGATGATCTTCTCCATTCTGCGAATTTCAGCTGGAGAACAACCACAAAAGCTATCCCGAGCCAACACCTTGAGTACTGGAATCCTCTGCAAAAGCCAATGCAAAAAACAAACTGGAGAACCAATCATTATAGAAATCACACAAAAGGCTTCATTCCTGTCCTGGCAAGCGTCAGCCACCATGTACAAGCAAAGGCAGGACTGGAAGAATATATTCAGACAACGCTAAGGTAGTAAGAACAAAAAAATTACCTCATCTTCCTCAATGGTCTTTGCAGCAAGGAAGAAGCAGCTGATTGCAATACAGTTCAAGTACTTTGGACGGGCCTACGGTACAGAAGAGCAGAGAAGTCTCTGTGTGAACGTGATGCAGAAGTTATGCATAATCCTTTCTGGTCAAACATCCTGAGCCCCAGGGTCTCGGCTGCCCGTGCAATGCGTTCTGGATCAGCAGGCTGACCTCCAACTACGCCAACAGCAGTGGCAAGCTGTGCCAAGCAAAAATCCATACTCCGTGACGTAAGGCAGAACAGCAATCTGCCAGCCCTGTGATGGGAATTGGCACCCACTGATGTGCAGCGCCGGAGTGGAAAGAGCTCGTTTTCAGGCAGTGTGGTAGAAATAGGAGGGAGAGAATTAGAAGGGCAGGATTGTCACCCGGCAAAAAAAACATTGTTACTCCACCTGCTTCAGGAGAGCTCTGCTGTTAGTGCTGCTGGGGGTCAGACACAGAATAGGAAGGAAGAGAATTTAAAAACACTGTCCTTGCCTAGGGAAGTATAAAACACGCATAAAAATCACCACTCAGGTAATTTTGCACCGCAGTTCTCAAAACTGTGGCCCAGGGATTATCGAGGGAGAGCCGGTCCCTTCTACAGTGAGTTGTTTTAGGCAAGGTAAGTGAAATTTGGAGGGGAAAGGGTGATTTTTCATGTGCATCAAAACCCCCTTTTGTGGGCCTCGGTTGCGGGGGTGAGGGGGGAAGCAGGATGTGTGGGCTGTAAGTATTCAGATATCCCTGTGATGGACCAGACTAAGCACACGCTCAGAATATGGCGCATCTGCCGGAGTTTTTGCCTAGCAGCGATCTTTGTCAATGTGACTGACAAAGGATTTCACTTCCAACATCAGTGTGAAAACCACAGGATGTGTCCGCCTGCTCCTTAGTGGCGGGGGGCTAGGAAACGCAGAGGCACGGTTTCTACACCTTGTCACAGCCGAGTGCATAGACAGCTGCAGAGCCATGCCCCCCACTCCAGTAGCCTACTGGGAACTGGTCCTCTCCTGTCCATGTTAGGAGATGCTGAAAGCAAAGTTAAGTGAAAATCCTGCACCGAATGTGAAACTCTACTTACAACCTGAACTGTTGCCATGATTTATTGTTGTTAGGTAAATTTAGCAGATGCAACCAAGCAATGGGGTGATTGAAGGGTGAGATGCTGCACGTTACACTCGTGCAATGAGCTGTCAAGAAATCCAGAACACTTTCTAGAAAGCAACAAGAGAAGAACGCAGGATGGTGTCCAAATTGAAGATCTTTACCTACACTGAGCCTCGGTTACTTACAAAGGACCATGCTATGCCTACAGCTTTGGCTTTCTAGTTCCGTTTACGGTTGGACTTGATGATCTTAAAGGTCTTTTCCAACCAAATGATTCTATGATTTAAACTTCAACTTAAATACGTGTAGAGAATCCACACTTGGGGGCGGGGGGTGCACGTGCACACGTCTGCTTGTGCATTCAGGTATCACTGAAAGCAAAGAGAGGAAATTCCCTTAGGGAAAGACTGGAACTTGTTCTTGACCATGCAGGCAGGTTCAAAGAAAACTGTCAAGTTAGCACAAAATAATGTACAGCAAAGGACACGTGTCGTATTCAGGGAAAAGCAGGTGTCTAGAGCAGGTTCCTACCATCAGGGAAGCTTATTCTCCCCTATATTCTCCCCATTATTTTTAACAATAATTTTGTCTCCTCTTTTTCCCAAGTGCATCCCCCCTAGAGACTGACCTGGAAGGAACAACTGTGTCTTTTGCCAAAGCATGCTAAAACCCAGTCACCCATCCTGGTCTCCTACAGGAGCTTCTACTGCCTTTACGAGTGTTCTGCAGCGAAAACGCTGCCGGCTGGGCCTCCAAAGCACGACTGGGTAACAGCCTTTGCAGCAGTCAGTCCGAGCAATTTCAAAATGTATTCGCAGTGAAGGGAAGGGACTAGTTGTCTTAATAATAAAACCCCACACGGTAGCGCCTGGTAAAAAACCCAGGAGTTAAGCTGCATCGGAGGAATGATGGCTTTATGGGAGAGGAAAACCGGGGGAGGGAGCACAAAGCCCTGAGCTGTTTGAACAATGCTCACCCAGACAAAACACCTTTCCACATTCCCGCCCGCTGCCTGAAGCACGCAGCGGACTCCTGACTCATATTGTCATGCTTTCTTTGCAGACTCCTTGGCTGCTGCAAATTACTGAAAGAAAAACTGTACTCGAGGGCATTAGCTGTTGAGTGACTTAAATCTATTTCCCATCTCAATATTTCAGTAAGTCAGCTACTTTGAGATCTCCTTAAAAATAAAAACTTCCATGGCTTGTAATTAAAACATGATCAATATTTATTAATATTTAAAGGGTAGGTTAATGGATGACGTTACTTGCATTCTACCAAACTAAGTCACACTGAAATGCAAGCGCGCGGGCTGAGAATACATTCTTCTGCTGAGATCTCCTAAGCTATATTGCTTCCCTAACAGCGTTGGTGACAAGATTAGACCCACACGCAGATGAGACTGCAGGTCTGCTGAGCACAGCACGTAACTGAGCAAACGTGGTAAGAGATAAGGCTACCCCAAGCCTGACTTCACAACTCAAGGCCAGGGATTTCAGATTGACCAACAGTTTGTTCAGTCACTTGCGCGGGTGCAAAACACGGCCCAAGCCCAGCGCATCTAACCTGCTTCTGTGGCAGACTTACAGGGACAGAAGAGCAGCAGATCCCAGCTGCAGGTAGCCCAAATGCTGATTTTTAACTTGTCTTTTTTTAAACAGTTTCTATGGCGTAACAGCCTTAAAACCAAACGGGCACGGGTATTCTCTGTTCTGTTCGGTACAGCAGGAGCGGACAGCCTGTCACTTTGAGGGCCTGCACCCATGCTTGCTTACCTCTCCTTCACATCTGTCTGACTTGACATCAGTCTTAAGCTCTTAGTCTGTCAGACTGGCTATACAGCAGGTAGTAGTGAGTACTCCCCAAAAAAGCAATCGCCTCTGGCTGTATCTCCCCCCATTTTTTTCTTTTTTCACTTCCCTGCACTAGCACACTTGCCAGGCCCAAACTTGTCCTCAAACATTTATTTGTTTCCTCCAGCTAGCTCACTGCTAGCAGGTGCTCCCAGCCATTCTAGGTGGTACAAATGAGATTAAATGCAGTTAAAAAGCCAGAGAAATTAAGAGGCGAGCAGGGACTTTCCCTGACTCTTCTGTCAGAGGGCATTGGGTCTATGTTTCTAACTGTGGGCTGGCAGGCATTTCCTTTAGCTTTATGAGTCAATTTAGGTTAAGGTAGAGACTGTTCTCTTTTTATCTAAAGCATAACCCCTACGCAGCTTCTTTTCCTGATTGCATAAATAACAGGTACTGTGCTGAGGCAAATTCAACCAGGTTAAGAGCGAGCATGTAGTTGAAGAGGAAGGGTGCTGCTTTTCTCTTAGGTTAATACACATTTAAACTAATGAGCTGCAATATGTGAAGGAAACGAGCAGAAGAGAGGAAAGAGGGAAAATATTCTTGCAGGTGTAAGCACTAGGTCAGTTCCCCAAGAACTGTGTGTTCTCATTAAAGGAATGGCTACTTTCACAGGGTGAAAAACGACTATGGAAAGAATCTACCTCCAGAAGTTCCTGGCGGCAGAGTGTGCTGCCAGTTCCACAACCTGAAATTAAGCTCCTGGAGTACTGCAGGTACCATCCTACACATGTGTGAGAAAGGAAGAGGGTGTGAGAGCAGAGGGGGGAAGTAAGCGTTTCTGTACAGACACACCACTCAGATTGTACATAGAAATAGCTGAGTGGATGGTAAAAATCTATTTCAGTTTATGTATCTGCAAATATTTACCTTTACTGCAGCTAAAAACCTGTCCAAAAGGCTGATGGCCAGGGCGAGCGTTTCTGGATAAAGGTGGAACTGGTATTTGAGCTTGGCCAGCCACTGAATGACCTCATCCCTCTGCTTTGGAGAAATGGCTACATCCTGTTGGAGAGAAAAACAAACTATCCTTATCCACAGGCTGAGCAAGTCAGAAAAGACCAAACATTTTACCTCTGCAGGAGTTATGCAGCACGGAAACAAAGCCTCCTTTGGAAAGGGGGGGGCCTCGAGCCAGCCTGAATGGCCACTTTGTTCTTGCAGTTCCTTACCCCGTCCCAAGAAATCTGCCCTGGAAAAGACAACTTTCCTTACAGCAACCTCAAACATCACTCAAACTTCACTGTACAGTGGGAGAAAAGAGGAAGGACGTCTTGTACTCAAGACAAGATGTCTCAAGTACTGACGGGGTCTTTCTCCAGCTTAGCTCTAATAGATTCATTCTTTTTTTTTTTAACCTCCTCAGAAGGCTGTAGATATGCAGAAATGCCCAGCTTGAACAAAACCAGACCTGCTATGGGCGCCAGGCAGGTGCACAGCTCCTGACAAACGGAAGAGGGGAGGGACCGACTGGGTGTTTTGAGAGGAAAGGTTTATTTTTCCTTTAAATTATGGGGGTATTTTTAGTTCAGTGTATGTTAAAAAAAGAAAATTCCAAACAGCTTACAAAAGACCTTTAGCAGTACAGTTAACTGTGAACGGGAGTAAAGCAGGTACAATTTCCCCTCAAAAAGTCTGGGTTTGGTGTGGTGGTTTTTTGTTCTTTTTTTTTTTTTTTTTTTTTTTTTTTTACTTTTTGGCCCCAGTCACCATCATTGATCTGTTTGGACAATAGCTGAATTTCAACCACAGGTACAGATCAGTCATTGACATAAAATCTTTCTCTCTGACTTCCTTCAGAAATATTTACAGCTTTTCTAAAGCCTTTCAATTCAACCAAGTCAATGTCTGGTCTTGCTTCAGTGGGGATTAATTGGGGTGATTAGCAAGGATGTGTCCAGAAGTTAGAAGCAAAACCAAACAAATGTCTTTTGCTATGCTCAAGGTCCTTGTGCTCTTCTGGCTACTGCTGAGGTGTTTAAGAGAAGGAAATGGAATGAAATGCTGGCTGACTAGTTACTGTGGAAAAGCAAGCTAAGGGCTTGTGCAAACAAACATCACTGCTGGGCTGGGTTGTAGCTGTCCTCCCAGCACTAACACGGGGGGAGGGAAAGTAGTAGAATTTTACAAAACCCAAACACCCAATATTGATGCAAAATAAGTACTTCAGGCTACATCTACAACCAAAGTACGTACCGTGTGCCTGGTACAGACAGTAACGTGCTTTGTTACAGGGCTACTGCCTCTCCTGCCTTGGAGCCAAGAACGTGTGTGAAAGCAGAGCGCTGGAGGCAGAACTGTAATTACACTGGGGCCTCCACGAGGACACCAGCTTCACACCTTGCATTGCTATTTGCCGTATGGCATCTTTGCTCTGCGCTTAACTTCCTTACTGGTGCTGAGCTCCACCTTCACCACCGAGTGGGACAGAAGGGGTGGGGAAGGTGGCAGAGCTCGAGCCCCGAGGCTGGATGCTGGGCTCTGGGACAGTGGGTGCACAGCCAGTTACTGCTGCTCACAGACACACGTCCCACCAAAATGCAGCCACCCAATTCTCTTGGAAAAAGTACAACAGTACCTGTGCTACTGTAGCAGGGATCTAGTCTAAAGACACAGGGTTGTGCAATCCAAAGCTGTTTCTTCCAGCTGTACTAGCTGGGCTAATAAAGCGATACTACCTCTGCCTGCAAAACATGCCTTGAGTGCTGTATCAGGTGCTCCCCTGAGGAGAACAAAGTCCTGCCTTGTTTTTTCTTCTGAAAGCCCCGATGGTGCAGCGGCGTCAGCAGGACTGCGTGTCTGATCCAGCTGGCCCGTGGTCTCAGCTGGGACCTCTGGATGCTACTTGACTATAGTGTGTGGCTTTTTAAAAAGCACCTACCATTTTTCAGGAGAAGAGAAAATTGGTTTCCTCAATTCTAAGAAATAATGATCCTTTCTAAAATCGGTATTGCAAATTAAGGGTGAAATCTGAGCCCCACCAGAGGCAGGACACCCGCTGTCTGCAATGCGTTGCGCTCGTTCCAGAAATGCTAGTTTGACGCGTGCTGGGAGTATAATGAATACGCTACACGGCAGTAAGGAGTTTATTAAATGCTCTGCTAAAAACATCTTTTGGACAGTGGGATAGGGACCTAGAACGTATCTGGGGAGAAAAATGGGCAACACTGTTATTTACTGGCTGTCCTTATAGAGCGTACTTCTCCTGTAGCACAGTGAGGTCTGCACAGCTGAACCTAAAACGGGCAGAAAAGGGAACAGTGATAGTTAAGATGAAGTTCCTTACTGCTTTATTCATTATGCCTTTTTTTAAATGGAAGGAGACAAGGCCATACAAAAGGGCTTGTAACCACAGCCGGGTTTGGACAATATTGTGGACTTAAAAGGTTTCAAGCAGCTTAAAGGATTATTTTGGAAATGCAATATCTGGGTGAATCCAGCAGGTAAGCTCACCTGCTTAATGCCAGCCTGAAACCAGCCCATGGAACAAAATAAACTTGACTTTAAAAACCTGCCTCTGACTCTTAAATCACCGCCCTGGTCCTGCCACAGCAGCTTTACCGGTGAAGCCAGCAGGAATGGGCTTGGGCCCTTGGCCGGCAAGGGGAGAGCTGCATCATCAGTGCAGAATCAACGCGGCAGTAGCCTCTGTCTCTCCCATTCCTGCTAGATCCTGGCAGAAATGGGCATCACCTTCAAGCCGCTCCTGGCGGTGTCTGTCCTGGCTCAGCGCTGTTTCCCTGTGCCTGCCAAAGCAAAAGGTTAGGCCTTCTCCTAAAGAGAGCATGGGTAGGAAGGGTAAGATCGTTTTTCCATGCTGCCTCTCAGTCTTCAGTCCTCCCAAGATCTGTCTTTCTATCTTCTCACCCTTCATGGGCAGCGTGAGGCCGAAAGGCAAAATTTCAGACTCGAGTATTACCTTCAAATGGCAAGGCCGTAACATAAAGAATAGCAGCTGTACGCTCAGTCCCCAGTAACATCTGTCCTTTCCATGTGAAAAAGAAATGGTGTTTAATCTAACCACTGAAAAACAACAGTGTATCTAAGCAAGATATAAAATCAAACTAAACAAAAACCAGCCCCCACACAAAGCACCCATTTCCTTTAATATGAAGGAACGACTGCAAAGCAGACTCCCATCTAGGTATATGCGCAGCAGAAGTAAGGCTTCAAAATAAAATGTGGCTGCTTAAGAACTATCTGGGGAAGCAAAGGAAAGGAGGTGAATCTCCAGCTTTCTTCTGCAATAACATCAATCCTACAGAAAGTTTGTCTACTCCAGTCTCCAACTGCAAATAAAGGAGCACAAGGGTGGGGGAGAATCCCCTCACACAGGAAGGCGGGGTGAATTTAAACCTCCTCCCATCAGCACTGGGAAAATTTGTTATGGACCATTTTAAGAGGCAGGCAGAAGGAAGAAGAACTGGTCCCACCACACCCACAAACCCTGCTGCTGCTTCCAAGCAGGGCAAGGAGCTTCCCACACAAATGTTTCAGTCTTTATCCCCCTGCCTCGAAGGTGTACCCGTGTCATCCTAGTAACACAAAAAAGAAATGCAGCACTGTAAAATTAATTAAAGAGCGAGGTCGCTGTTCCTTAGTTATATAAAATTAAAAACAAAAACGAGACACCACAGTGGCTGAAAGTGAAAAAAAGTCCCTTTGGGCTGGAAAGCCCAAGTTCTTCTTTGGTGTGGAGGTACTTTCCCCCAGACATCACCTTCTGCCACTCGCCGCCTCCCTGTGTGGCCAGCTCTTTGTTTAGGCGCCACAAATCCACCGTTGCAGAACTTAATACCCGGGGTGGAAGAGCACGATGGCCTAGCAAGATGGCTTTAATTAGGGAAAAGTAACCCAAGCCCAGCAACGGCAGACTCCATTCTCGCACAGCAGCAGCAGCTTGCTCCGAGACAGATGGAACAACCGCCCTCGGGACCGAAGGACAATCCATCCCCTCTGGCTGGTGGTTTCCCCCACCTCTTTTTTTTTTGGAGAGGAGGCCAGATCAGAGCAAGGCCCAGCCTACAGGTCTGGCTGCCCATCCCGGCACCAAAGGTTAGCACACGTGCGCATGACTCCTGCCATCAAAAAAGTGACAGCACTCCCAGCTCTTCACCGCAATCACCACCAGCGTCAGGCGCCTGAGTGAGCCGCAGGCCTGCTCACCATCTGCGACTGCGGGTGCCCAGGACCCCCAGCTGCTGCGGGGGGACCACGTTACCTCCTCCCCTCCCACACCAGCCATCGCAGACTGAGCCCGTGCAGGTGCCGGCGTGCTCGTCTCTGGACTGGCGCCTGTGCAGATATTTGCAGGAGGTGCTGCTTGGCTCGCCCGCAGCAGGAAGCCAGGAGGCAGCTGCATGAAGCACGAGGGATTTCAGAACTGTTTTGCTGTGCAGGAAACACCCCAGGGAGCACAGGCAGGACTCTTGCAAAAGTGCCTGACAGTTTTACTGAGAGTGAAGAGACGCAGCGCTGCTGCCGCACCGCCTTAGAGTAACTTTTACAAACTGCCCTGCGCACTTAACAGCCATTTGCTCACAGCTATCTCTGCGTCCACCCTGCGCTTGGGACGGACAGTGATGCGCACTATGGCAGGCTGAATGCTCCTGCAGAGCGCAAGATCAACCGCTGCTCTTTAACAGTATTCCTTTCCTCCTTCTCCATCCTGCTTAGTTCTGCCCGGTACCTCCATAAAATAAGAGAGGAGGTTTCTGCAGCTCTTTCCCGTCTCCCACCTGCGGCGCACACGAACGCCTCCATCCACCAGGAGGCTGGCGGGAGCAGTGGACAGAATGCTGCACACCACAAGCCCTGCCGGTATCGGTGCAAAATCCGATACCCGAGGAGAGGAGCGCAACAGGACCATCAGATGTGTGAACCCATGAAAGCTATTCCAAACCCATGTGTGAGTGACAGACCTCTGTCTCCTTTTCCAAGCAGAAGATGTGATGCTAATTCCCACCTTTTCAGAGCACAATAGCATGTGTAAACCCATCACTTTTGTTCAGCTCGAACACAAAGAAGCCACCTTGCAGAACAACGGAGCTAACAGAATGTGTCTGGGACACAAATGGGGAAGCAGAGGGATGTCAACTTCTCTCTCTTCCTTACGTAAAGCAGGGGTACACCACATTGACCTGCTTCCTGCCATTATTTGCTTGATTCCTTATCAAGAAATAGCCTGTCTGTCACTCTATCAATGAACATGCTTTTAAATGCTGTCAGCGAACGGGAAGCTTCTGTGAAGGATTCCTGACAGGTATTTTACATAACACGGCACGAGGCCAGCCAACGTGCCGGGACCGCAGGTGACTATACCGAATAATGAAATGGCAGCGCCGCACTCACCGTGTCTGTCATTTTACCACTCCAAAGCGAGCAACCGCAGAGGTCGGTAATTCTGCCCAAGGGCGGGAACACCGCACCCCATACAAAACACGCAGACCCGAGGCCTCCAGCATCTGTGATGGTTAATATCTTGTTTGTCCAATTCCCAAATCAGTGCCCCAAGCCCCATTTCTTAGGCATTCTGTCAGAAAGCTGCCTGTGAGGCCTTGGCGATGGTGAGAGGCACACAGAGCTGTTGTTCTGCTTCCCGTTTACTGACAGCCACATCGCCTTGTTACCGTCCCTGACCCGGCAACCCTGCCGTGGGGCCTGCTGCACGCTCGCTGCACGAGACAGGAGGGCTGGAGGCTGTGATTCAGGCTCCAGAGGGTGAGCACAGTACAAATCATCTCTAAGAATACCTTGAGACTTTAGGAAAATGCAGTCTAAAAAAATAAATGTTATCTGTGAACTCAAACATGACTCAATTTTATTGCTGCCTAATCTAGGAAAAACACCTTACCAGGTAATTTTTTTTCTTTAGTGTCTGCTGTCCCAGACAGAGATGTTTTGCTCTTTCCCCTATTTGTTTCTGCTTAGTCCCGCTGTGGGCTCCTCGGGGAGCAAGCAGCTGACCTTTACAAGGACTGGGAGGCTTCTGAAGAGGGCAGCTGTAAACATCGCAGCCAAATCGGTCCTTCCTTGGGTCTCAGGAGCGCTTGTTTTGTGCCAGAGTGATCCCCGACTGACACCCGCTGGGTTGCTTCTCACTTGTACCAGCTGGGAACCAGAGGCACTCTCCCGATACCTTTCAGAAGTGGCGTTTTGCAGGGTTTGCCTACGGTTTAGTGGTGCAGCAGAGAGCTCAAGCAGCACAGCCCCTGCCATCTGCACGGTAGCGTGCACAAACGCTGGGGAGAGAGCTTACTGCTCGGCAAAGCAGAAGAGCTGGGTGCATTAACCCTGCAATGTTTTACGAAAATGGTCGGCCAGTCTCCAATTCGCCCGCAGGATAAAACAGGCACCAGAAGGTTAAAAGACCGAACCAAGGTCATGTGCTGAGACAGTGGAAAAACGGGAGATAAACTGAGGTCTCCTGATTCCTCAAGAGGTACAGAGAACAAATGAGAAGACACAAAGAAAGGGCTACAACGGGCAAGAAAGGAGAAACGATAGAAGTGACACTGCGTTTCTATAAAAAAAATAAAAATCTTGGCTTACACACCTCTCTGCTGCAAAGTTACTTGGTAACATGCACAAAATCAACCTTTGGCCAGTCTTTACTGCTTGATTTCTCAAGCCTTAATCACGTGAAAACTTCTGAATGACATCTGCATATTATATAACCCAAGAGAGGGGAAAAAAAAAAAGAAGGGGGGAAAAAAAAAGGCCAAATACATTCAGAAGCACTAGGAGGGTTCCACCTATTTTTTCAGGCTGAAAAGCCCCTGTGACATCTGGCTTTGATATATTGCAAATACCCGGAGCCAGTGGCCTACATTTAATGGAGGGAAACGAAAAGAAATATACATGCCAGTAGGGAATGGGAGTTTTCAGACAAAAAGTAAAAACAAAACAGAAAGATCACATACATTATCAGGACTGAAGTCCCCAGCAGATTCTGCAGCCGGTACTAAAAATGAAAAGCCTTCCTGTTTCTGTAACTACGAGTTTCTTTCTTCGTTTCAAAGATCTCATCTCTGACACACAGTTAGAAAGGGAATTTGTTCCAGTTTGAAACATTAGAACCAAAAATGTCTCCTAAAGAGTCAAAACTGAAAGTTTACTCCTGAAAAATAGTTACAGTGTACCTCCAATCTGATCATTAGATTTTTTGGTAGACGCACTCACATTTTCTCATTTGCAAACCAGATGACTTCATTAAAACCCTCTCTGTAGTCAGCCTACCTTTGTAGCAAGGAATGGAAAGTTACACACGCTCCAGGTTGCCAGATCTGATACACAGAAGGATGCAGATTTCCTGACTGTCATGGGAAATAAACAACAGTTTCATACCAGTGAGGTTTTAGGCTACTGCAGCTGTTTTCAAAAGAAGGCTTTAGATGTTAGGGAATATGACCTTCTTCCAGATATTACAGAAAATAGGATAATTCACACCGAATGTCCGTGACCGCAACAGTGCCAAAACAAACGCTCCAGAAGTGGAGGAACATGTGACAGTTTGAAAAGTTGGGTGTCAGGAACTGTAGGAAGAGAGAAATATGTGACTACAGATACAGGGTTTTCAGCCGCACCGTGGCATTGCACGTCAGGATTTCCCTAGAGCAGACAGCTGTGTTTATGTTCTCTTTTAAATCTGACCTTGGTACATTTTACACATATGCACACAGAGATTTCAATCCAATTTAATGATTATTTACTGCTAGAAAACATTTAATACTATGGCATTCTAGCTGATAAAGTCAACGACCGAACTGACATGTACGAAAACGTAAAGAAAAAGGTTACAAAGACAACGCAGTTTTGGGGGTGGAAATTCCAGGAGTAGAAACCCGAGGGTGACAAGCACAGAGGGCCAGGAAACACTCCCAAGCACGGACCTCAGTGATATTGTCGAAGCGCAGGGGAGGAGTGGGGAAGCGATCCTTCATCTTCATGACATAATCGCACACTAAAAGGACAAACTTGGTACTTGTCCAGGCCAGACCTGAGACTCTGCTATCGAGCACAAACTTTATGCTGGCTTTAGCCATCAGGCTGTTTCCATACTTGATCCTACTCTGACTTTTCACAGCAGGCAACAGAGCTGCCTCCTTGGTTTCCTATTCAGCAGACGGCCCAAAGCCCCGTTAACTTCTCTGAGCGTTTACCGCTGAGGACAACACTTCGCGAGGTGCTGCAAACCTCAGCCGCAGCGACGTTAAGACCCCCTCAAGGTCGCTGGCAGCAGGACAACTGCTCTCCGCCACAGACAGGGCCGCGGCTAGGCCTTCTGCTGCAGCGACAACTCGAACGTGGCACAGGTGGGGAACCTCATCTTCAAAGGGTGACAGTGCAATCCTGCGAGGGAGGGATTGCTAGGAACGCTGTCTAATGCAGGTGGTGGTTTCTGTGCCACCAGAATCAACTTCGCCAAGGCAAAAACGCAAGAGCCTTGTCCCTGTAAAATCTTCACACAAGAATCTGGTTTGGTCACACCCTCTGAGTCCCTAACCTGTCTTGTTATACTGTAACCTTATCTCCCTACATTATAATCACTAACCCCAGGAATACTGCCAGCATGGAATAACAAGCTGGTTTACCATAAGCCAGGGTCTTAAACTGTACGTGCCCAAAGACAGCCACAGCTACAATATACTCAACACCTCTCACAATATACTCAACAACCAATAGGTGACAACCAGGCCGTTTATTTGGAAACCTAAATGTGGATTAACAAAACTAAGACGGAGCCCCTTAAAAACGTATTTGTTCCTACACAACAGCGGCAGTTTCTTGTTCGCCAGACAGAAAAAACAAGCGCCACGCTGATTAGCTTTGACAACAGCCGACATACTTGTGTGAACATTTTATATGAATCGAGAACAGCAAGACTGGATCTGAGCCCATTAGTGTGGTCATTTCTGCCCAACCCAGCAACAAAGTATCAGAAACTGAATGACATTCAGTTTCACATTCCATGTTTTGTTTTGAACAAAACTTTGTGAAGTTCACAGGCATTTTTGAGTGCACATGCCAGACAGGCGCCTGCTCCGCAAGGAGCACAAATGCAATTCAGGCTGGCTAAGGACGTGAGCGACCTGGTCCAACCTCCCAGCTGGCCCTGCTGGGAAACTCGAGCAGGAGGTTGGACTACGGACCCCTGCGCTCCCTTCCACCCTGAATTTTCCTCCAGTCCTATGAGAACATTCCTCACTGGAACAGGCCAGCGCCTGGCTCTGCTCCCCTCGACACGAACTTGCGCCCTGCTCCCTAAATAGTCCTATTACAGTCAGTGGGGTTCTTCCTGAAGTAGACAGTGCCTCACCAAGTCAGATCCTCATCTGGCTTCGGCTGATACAGCTACAGCCTACCCTGCAGAACTAGGCTGATCCACACTAGGGAAGAATCTGGCTCAGAACGGGAAAAGGTGGCAAAGTCAGGCTTTTGCTGGGAATATGCTGTTTCAGGGGGAGGCCTGAGCTAAGCTAGCGCTAACGGTTCATGTGAGGAGACGTCACTTCATGTGGGAAGCAACCAGCATTTCAACGCTGTTATCAGTGCGCTTAGTCCAAGAAATGAAGCTGCTTTTAAGAACAGTTGCAGAGTTGGTGCCTGCTAGAAATGTGCGTTAACTATCCACACAATCTGTAAAATGAATTTAATTAAGACAATATATGTACGTGCTTTCACAGGCAACGGCAGAGGTCTAACACTGTATGCTGTACAGTGTGTTTTGTACCCCTGCTTGCAGGTATGTCCCTCAAATAAAAAAGTAATCGCTTACTTCAGAGGCTAATTTCCCAGGTCTCAAGCAGAAGGTAACTTCTCATGCAACAGCATCAGTTGTTCACATAAAAACACACCAGAGGATAGTCTCATGCCTTTACTAAGGTGAATGATGTGAAGAAGAGACATTACCTGATTGGGCTGAATTTTCGGCACATGTGCTTTCCACATTTGAGCTTCCCTAGAGATTGCCGTCTCCAGAAGGAGAGACAACCTCTGGCTCTCCAGGGGTCCTGAAAACTTCATGGTAACCCTTGGATCCACCTGCCACCCAGCTGGATACAGCTACCTGCAAAACCAAAGACAGCCTGGTGAAATACTGAGCCATGCCTGGCCGGTAAACTGAGCAAAAGCAAGCACAAAGGTGACTAAAGCTGCAAGAAATGGCACGGGCTCATCTGTAACACAGACAGTACAGATCGGGTACTTGGCAAACCTACTCAAGGAAACCCAAAGCAGTCGGCTCAGATTCAGATGAAGCTGGGCCAAAATCATCCACAGGCCTCCCAACACCTACGTGGGCTGGGAAGTCCTGCCGCTTCGAGGTTTTCTGCTTCTATGTTATGTACGCAATCAGGCAAGACCTCTCCCGCTTCAGCAACACTAAAAAGGAGGGGTGCTTTACGAAAAATACTTGAGAAGAGGGAGGAGCCGTATGGCAAATATAAAGGGGATTTCAGTAAGTTGGTTGCCCTGGCCCAAATCTTGCTGAAGTTAAAACCAGTCTACCTGTGACTTCAAGGGAAATTAAGACTGACATTCAAACATTTTTCAAAAATCCCAGCCTTGGAGTCTGGTTGGTGCCACCCTTACCCCAGCACTCTCAGCCGCAACAGGAAGTTCTGTGCAAAACAGAGGAACGCTTGTTCGAGAATTCTGAACGATTTACAAGCTGAAGCCCGACAAAAAGATTAATGTTTTCCCTCTCTGCACAGTATGGTTTGTAGCTTCTCACAGAAGCTGCGCCCTGTTTCATGTGCAATGCAAACGTACCGGGGAGTTCAGGAAGGTTCCTCTCAGGTCTAATCACTCTGAAAATATGTTAGATCCACAAAACTTTAGGGCACATCTCTGATTTTAGATAGCGAATGCGTTTCAAGGAGGGAAAAAAGCAGCAAACCCAGTGACAGCCCTTGCAAAGCACGAAATTACTACAAGCCGGGTAAGCGACGGAGAAAATTTCTGCAAGGCCTACAGTATTCAGAAACGCCTGCTTCCACTGGCAGAAGCGATGACAAAAAAGCATGCAATCTAAAAGCAAAACACCTTGCTATACACAAAACAGAAAAAAGGGGGTTCTCCTGGCCCTAGTACAGCCTCACTCAGCGGTACCAATGCGTCAAGAAACTTGCAAATTTGAAATGAAAAACAAAGCAGAGGCAAGAGTTTTTTACTGTTTTTTAAAGACAACAGATTCCACCACCTGCTTTCAAATGGAGGAGATGGCCTGATTGAAAAGGTTATTCAAATTGCTCTAATACTGCATGCCATTACTCCGGCCGCAAATGTCTTGACGGTGTTAAATCACTTAGGCAAAACAATTCAGCCCTGAAGGGTAAATCCATGGGAAAGTTATTTAAACTTTCAATTCCTTCTGTGAGCTCTTGTGAAATCCGCAGCAGGTGGATATTGGCCAAATGCTAACCAGGCTGTTTTATAAAGACTTGTTAATACAACAGTTTATGCTGTATTTACAGGAAATAAGGCAACATGTTGAATCAGAGAAAATAAACAAAATTCACAGAGAAAACAATCAGTTTATTATAAATAGTAACAACAGCAGCCCTGAGCAAATGAAGATTCAGAGTGCTTTCTCAGAGTTAAGGGAAACCTCCCTTATCAATTTACAGGAGTTTTTAATGGGCGTGATTCACGCAGAACCTGCGCGAAGCCTAAAACCGCACTCAAGTCCCACTTACAGCCAAGCAGGTTTTAAGTGGCAAATAAATGTCAAGCCTCTCAGGCCTGAACAGAAACCCCTTTTATATTAGTTTTTTATAAAACAAATGCTTCTCCACGAACAAAGGAGAGGCTGTACTGGCTTGGCATACTCCTGCACAAGGTTTCCAGCCTGTCAGTGTAATGACCCAAGGTGATTGGGGCCATATACAGATTTTTTCCGGCTGGAGGGAACACCTCAGATCCACGACTCCTGAAAGGGCTAAAAATGCTCTGCAGCACCTCTCAAAATCACTTCCCATCAGCCCCCAAATGGCTGAGTATCACTGTGGACTGAAAAATCCCTATTAAAAGCTCCCCCCTTGACAAGAGGGAGACTCCGCCTGGGACGAGGTGAAACTATGTTCCTCTAAACAGAACCGTGGCTTGAACCGCAGCTTATTTATGTGCATTTACTCATTTTTGCGTGTCTTTTTTAAACCTCGGGATGATCCTGACGACACTCATACCACTGTAAAAGGGGCTGCCGGAGAAGCTGAAGGGGAAACAGGGATGCACATTCACAGCTCATTCCCCCGGGGGCTTCATTAGCATCTCATTATCCCCCCATCAGACACTCCAGGTTTCCCTGTGGGCTGGGCTGGTTCCCAAAGGCCGCATCGCCCATCATTTCCAGAGCCATCAGCTCTTCCAAAGGAGGTGTAAAACCCTGGGAAATGAGGACAGTGATGATGAGGGCTGCACCCCTGTACTGATGGAAAAAAGCAGTTCAAACTGCAGGTGCAGGTGAAATATTTATTTTGTCCCCTCCGGCGTGCGAGGGGAGCATCCAGCAGACGGGGGCTGAGCATCGGGGAGCGTAGCCTGCCCACCTGGCAATCAAGAGCCCCAGAAAAGGGGTTTTTCCAGGCCTGTGCAGAGCAGAAGATGGGTGACTTTTCTTTTTATATATTTTATTTATTATTTATTATTTAACTGAGCCTGCAGATCGTCAGTCGCTACGTACCAGGTAATGCTAACTGGGTAACACCCAACAGGGTATCAGCTACAGTCTCTCGCACCTGGAGAAGAGGGCGATTAAAGGCGTGCACGAGCGCTCGGCGTTGCACAAGGTGAAATACATGCACAGAGAAAAACGGCGAGGTTAGGACCAGACCCAAAGTTCGGCCAAACCAGCAGCGAGGCCAAAGCCGGGGACCAGCACTGAGCGCCGAGCCGTGAGACAGCGAGCTCCTCGCTGCGCGCTTGTCAGAAAAAAAGCAGTAGCTATATTTATCCTGACCGCATCTCCTAATATGAAATATTGATGGTCCCTTCTTGGTTTTGCAGGACAGAGAGAGTAATTACCCACCCCTCAGATCAGCGGAGAAAACACGTGAAAAATTTCAGGCCAAAGTGAGCATCCTCAGGCAGGATTTTTTTCTGTTGTGACTGACAAACTTTCCCACCGTATTTGTAACACAAATGAGTTTCACAGGCCTCTGGACCCAGAAAAGATCTTTTTGTTACCCTGATCCCTTTTTAGGTCGTCCCTGTACTGCCTGGGCCGGCCAGCGGCCCCAGCAGGAGAGCTCAGGGGCATCCCTGGAGCACCCTTAAATACCAATGGCCCTGCAAGGGACATTTTTACTGAGCAGCGGCGACAGCTTTTCTTGAGTTGCCAAAGGGAAAAGAGAGGGAAAAATAGCCTTTGCTCTCTGAACTAGGGAGGTAATTCAATGAGGGCTGAGGCACAATAACCTTTATAAGGAAAAAAAGAAGAGGAATGATGCGCTTGAAAGTCTCCCTTGGAGCAACAGTGGTGCGCAGACTTTTCCAGCACCGAGAGCACGCCAGGCAACTCGCCAAGCACCCCGAGGGCTGAAACGAGTTTGCATCTAAATTTACATAGCTCTTAATCAGATAAATGCACGCCATTTAAAAAAAAATGCCAGCATGCTCTACACGTATGCAGCGCTTCACAGAACACAAGGGAGCCCCTGCAGAGCGAGCACTGCTCCGAGAGGATGAGAAACGGGACGGCCGGCACAGCTTTCCGAAATCCTGCGCATAGAAGTCGGGTGAAGACCACGGAGGGACCGGACTCTCTTCTCTCCGCTCAGAGCAAGACGATAAAACCTGAGCATCGCAGAAAAGCAACGTCAAGGCTCACCTCAGCGGTAAAGATACTTGTCAATGCAGCAGGTATCTGCGCAGAGAACAGCAGTACCGACAGGAGGGCTGAGCCTGCCCTGACAGCAAAGATTTGCTCCAGCCAAAAATTTGTACGTATTTTTCTGCGACCGAGCCCAAGACACCCATGGCTGGAAGAACAGCTGAAGCTGCGACAGTCACCATAAACTAACCCACCCTGGCTTTCTACTTCTGTTTCCCCGATTTAAAGTTAAACTTCAGCTCCAGGGTGGTGGTTTGGGTTTTTTTCCTGTGGTCACTTTGGAAGTTTTTAAACCACTGTTCAAGCAGTTCTTAAAGTTTCTTAATCTCCAGTGGAAGGCCAACTGGCTACACTGAAACTTCTTAAAGAACAGTTGGAAAGTTAGTAAAGGAGAAGTGAGCCAAGTCAACTCATTGGCTTTGTTTTGACGTCTCCTGTGAGCTGCAGGTTGAATCTTGCTCTGAAATTAGACAGTCAAAACTTTGGTGTGAGGTTTTCACTTGCGAGAAGCATTAAAAATCACTTGCTTATCCATTAAAAATCCCCCGACTTGGTCTGTAAAATGTAACCCATCTCATAAAGATCTCTCTTTTTGATCCAAGTTTATAGCTAACTTTACGTAAAGAGGTACTTTCAGTTTCCCCAGAGAAGTTCTACTCTGTTAAGCGCTGCAGGCTACGGTTTTCAAAAGCAGTTTCGTGTCTGCAGTAATTGGGGCTGACAGCTACCTAGCCAGAAACACTTTTTGGGTTTGGGGAGGGGTGTGCATTTGTGTAGGATGCAAAATAGTCGATTTTTATTTTTTTTTAAGGCTTTGCAATCACTTGCACTGACAATAAAAAGTGCCTCCTGCAGACAAAAGATGCCGTTACAGGAACATATCAGCCACTGGCAGAACAAGCTCATAACACAGTTCCTGATCTTCCCCTGCCTCCAGTTGCAATTCAGCTGTGCCAATACAACTGCGCTGTCAATAGGGCCGCTGAAATCATTCAGGGCAATAAAAAAAACCTCTTTTGTTTTGGTTGTGGGCTGTCTTTTTGGGTTGTTTTTGGTTTGTTTTTTTTTTTAAAATATAGATCATTTCATAAACAATTAACAAGATTTCTAGGACTAGAGACAGCCTAAAAACCGCTATCTTTATCTTGCGCATAAATCCAGGTGGGTATTCTGGACAAGAGGGGTAATTCCAATAGAGCTTAACCACCACAGGCATTTCTGCAGACCTTGTAGGTATTTTCAGCAACCAGCAGCCAAATCTGCTTCAGCTTTAGCAAGCAATAATAGAATCTTACATATGACCTGAAAACAGACTTTTCTGGGCGGGGGAGGAAGGCGAAGCAGAAGGAAGAGAGGAAGGAGACTGAATTCCTCCGAGCTCCAGCCAGCCATCTGTGATTTCAAACGATCAAAACGTAGTTTGCACTGCTAGAAGAAATCGTCTAACTGCAAGTTGTGATTAGAAATTTCAAAGCTGTGGGTGGGGGTGGGTGGGATGGATTTTTTTTAATTTTAGTAGCTGGGGCTTTCTCTTAGCTTAACCCTTTCCTCACCCCATGTCAGTAAAGCAGTCTGGAAATTTATGCCAGACAGAGGTAAATGCCTACAGCGTTGCTTACATCTGAGAAGAAAAAAGCAGCAGGCATAAACTACTTTTACAATTTTACATTATTCCTGCGCCACATAACAGTTCTAAGAGGACAATGTTTCTGTGGTTTAGAGAGTAAAATTTCCCGTGAATGCCCCACTACTGGAAATCAGTGCCAAAGACAAAGCTTTCTGTCTTTTCAACTTTCCAAAGCATAACCTCATGCCATAGCAATAAGCAGAGGACCGGCGCGGCTTAAGATGAACTGGTTTGAGTTGTAGAAAGTAAATCATGCTACAGCCTGGTTACTGGAAATAAGCTTGACAGAGTTGTGAGACAACACATGATCTTTTTCAAGTTAATGAGTGGGAAAAAGATGTTTAGGAATATAGTTACAAATGTCAACATCTAAATAAACAAGTGTATTTGAAGCGACGAACCGACTTCTATGGAACGAATACGAGTATACATTAAAATAAGAATGCGTTCCCCCATGAGAAACGCATTAGTATCAAACACAAACATACCACAGGTACGCATATGATATTGCACTTTTAACAAGCAGTGTATTTGACTTGTGTATAAGCCAGCCAACAGACCTAAATTCGGAAAGAGGTAATTTTATTCAGGCTGGGAAACGAAGAGGGCCTTTGCCATTTGTCTGTATGACTCACCCAGAGCTAACTCCCACAACCTGCTACAAAGGCATGTCTGTGAGATATTTTGGCAGCATCGTTCAGGCAGGCTCGTGTACATCACACACTCGCCACTTCTTTTCCTCCAACCAGATTTTTCCTGGGAGCGCAAATAAAGTTGACCTCATTTTAGTGCCGGTTTTCCAAACTGCAGAATTTTTCCAAACATTTTGAAGAAACCTGCCAGTTAAAAACACAGGTCTGGAACTGCAAAAAGAGAACGCAGAGCAATGTTTTGATGGGAGGGAAGGGAGGCGTTTTAAGTCTGTTTTGAAACAGAGAAATCCCAGGGCCTATTTAGCAGCTACACAGGAGGAGCAGGAGCCCTCTGGAGAGGGCTGCATCGTGACCAGCAGCAGTACACTCTTCTCACCACCATCTTCTATTTCTATTCTGTTCAAAAAGGAAAGCCCAGATGGAATTTGTCACAGCACCATAAACGCTTTTAGATTCATAGAGCAATGAGGTAGAAAACATAAACATCTTCGGTTCTTCACGGTATTCCCTAAGGGTAGCAAAAAAATCATCAAGAAAACAGGGGGAATAATTCAGGGAAAAAAAAAATGCCTGGATGAGGGCATTTTTAAATAGGAGGGAGGGTGCCACAGAGCCACCGGTGACAGCGGTGGTATAAAGCTGCTGCCTGATGGCTGTCACTCAGGGGAGTTCTGCAGGTACAAGACTGAGCCGTTTGTTCTTTTTTTTTTTTTTCACAGCAGCCACCGCTTTGTGAAATCTGTGCCTGCTGCCCAGCCTTTTCTCTCCTACACCCAGGGACCATAAACCAGACTAGTTCTAAGAAATCTCTGCCGTACTTCATTCCCCAAGCCTCATGATTGACACCAGGGTTTTGCTACTTAAGGGAAGCTTAAATGATATTTTCCAAAGCAGGGACTTTTAAAAAACAAGGTAGAAGATGAACTCCTGACTGAACTTTCAGACAATGTCACCATTCTTCCCTCCTGGCGAGACAGGCACGCTTCCAGACCCATGCCTGCCCTACCCCCTTTTCTAATGGCTCCGGTTGGAAATGCCGGAGGAGGTTTGCATTTCCTTTTTGTTTCGGCAACTGCCAAAGATGAGCCTGTCCAAGCAGTATTTGCCCAGAAAGCCTTTTGGTCAGCAATGGCTTAAATTTTCTGTGCCACAGCTCGTGAGTGATGCAAACAAGCTGTTTCAATCACAGCTCCTTTCCCTTTTGAGGCAGTGTGTGGCAGCATACCAAGTAAACTGGATAAAAGGTAAACTCAGAATCCAGCCCTGGGAGACAAGCTCCAGCTGCATAACGTATGCGTTTGATGCAAAGAGGAGATGAAACTCAATATACTTTCATGACTTGTGCTTTGAGATTTTGGTTTATTTGAACCTAAAAATCAAAGGAAAAGTTATTAACTGACGTAGGCTGTTTGCTTGCATGGATTTAATTAAGCAAAACCAAAACCCTTGCAAACCAAAACCCCTCTATGCCATTTTATGACCACTTGCAAAAGAAACTCTTACATTTTATACTCTTTCAACACTGTGGGCTCGTCACCTGGCTGCTGATACACATGCAAGATGCCTCTTGGAGATGTAAACTCCTCACAACATTTAGTAAAATCAGCCAAGGAACTCGGGCTAACGTTTCGGTAGGAATGGGCCCTGCTATTGTTCGGCACGCAGACCTCAATGCTCAGAAACAGCCGTGCTGCCAGGTCAGGAA
Source organism: Balaeniceps rex (assembly GCA_013401315.1). Classification (NCBI taxonomy): domain Eukaryota; kingdom Metazoa; phylum Chordata; class Aves; order Pelecaniformes; family Balaenicipitidae; genus Balaeniceps; species Balaeniceps rex. The sequence continues at coordinate 295,632 of VYZW01062323.1, forward strand.
CATGAGCCTTTATTGTGTGCACTGGGGTATCACATCAAGGGCGGACAGCCCTCGTATGGGACAATTTGCGGTCATACGCCGAAAAGACAGTGCTACCTCCTTGTTCAGAACTGAAGCACGAGACAGGTATAAAGCAACTACAAATGAGTGTTTGCTGAAATGACGCCCATTATTTTTGTGCTGTTTCCAACCTAAACGACGGGTAAATCCAAGAAAGCAACGGCCGAGCCCTGTACCAAGTTGTTTGTACACCGTCGGCAAAGGAACAAGCACAGCTCCCAGAGGCAACCAGCCAAGGTTTGCGCAGCAGTCTCTGGGTTCTGCTTTGGTACCTTCTGGATCTTTTGGGGACAAGGTCCAGGATCATTGGGGAACACCTGGGAACCCTCTGAGAAACTTGAGGGTGCTGCTGTTGCTAGGGAAGGACGAGGTGAGGGAAGCCACAAGGCCGTGGGCCTGAGAAAGCTCTAGCAGCTTCTAACGAGCATAATCAGATGCCCTTGATCCAGGGTGCAGCTGCCCCTTAATTAGGGAGGGTCAAGCACCCTTTTAGCCAGTGCTTGGGCGAGTTCTATATAAGAGCCAGGCCCAAGGCAGCACCACCAAATGCAGAAGTTTATGTAAGAGGCTGCTGTAAAGGGGGACTCAGCTAGGTCTGTTCCAGCATAAACAGTTGCAAATATGGTGGTGGTACACCACAGGGCAGTTCCCCCAGCACGTGCTGGAGCAGCTGCCCCTGCCAGGGTAGATGTTTCGATGCAGGTAGAGCTTTGGGTGGTGGGTGCAGCTCTCCAAGCCCTGAGCTGCAGGGAGTGCCTAGGGTCTCTCACTGATGCTGGGAGAGATGGCCCTCTGTCCTGCAGGAGGTATGTTGTCTTGGAGGAGCTATGGTGTGAAGTGAAGGAGTTATAAGAAGTGAGGAGGCTGCGCAGCATCAGAGAAGTTTATGGGAGACAGACAGGATCTTCTCTGGGACTCAGCAGCTTGAAGAGCCTCAGCCCCCATCTGCAGCAGAGAAGCAGGCAGTGCCTACCCCCACTATCAATGTAAGTGAAACCTCTAGAGAAGGGGAAGGGTGGAAGCTGGTGACTTCTGGCACTAAAAGGTTGGTTCCTGCCCCACTTAAGGGCTTATAACTACAAAATATGTTTACCACCCTTGAAGTTAAAGGGAAGCCAGATATGCCTTTAAACAGAAGATATGGGCCACCTGACCCTGGACCATGTAAGACCTCTAAGAAGAAGGTGTGAGTGACTGTAATGGGTGATTTCTTGGGTAACCTGGGAGGAATACAGAAACATTAAGCAGCCAAGGATTAAGTTAGGAAAGGCAAAGCCCAGCTGGATTTGTATCTGGCAAGGGATGTCAAAGACAAGAGGGGCTTCTGTAAGCATGTAGGTGACAACAGAAAGACTAGGGAAAATCTGGGCATACTAGTGAAAGTAGGGGCTGGATGAGCTGACAGTGAGGTGGACTGAAAACTGGCTGAATGACTGTGATCAGTGGCACAAAGTCTAGCTGGAGGTGGTAACTAGTGGTGCACCCCAAGGGTCAATACTGGGTCCAGTCCTGTTTAACATCTTCATTAATGATGTGGGAGATGGGGCAGAGTGTACCCTCAGCAAGTTTGCAGGTGATGCCAAACAGGGACCAGTGGCGGATATGCCAGAGGGTCGTGCTGCCATCCAGAGGGACCTCAACATGCTGGAGAAATGGGCTGACAGGAACCTCATGAAGGGTAAGTACAAAGTCCTGCACCTGGGGAGGAGCAACCCCAAGCACCAGGATATGCTGGGGAGTGTCTGGCTGGAAAGCAGCTCTGCAGAAAAGGCCCGGGGGGTCCTGGTGGGCACCAAGTTGACCATGAGCCAGCAGTGTGTCCTTGTGGCACAGAAAGCTAATGGTATCCTGGGCTCCTCCTCCTTAGGAGGAGTGTTGCCAGCAGACTGAGGGAGGTGATCCTTCCCCTCTACTCGGCACTGCTGAGGCCACACCTGAGTGCTGTGTCTAGTTCAGGGCTCTCCAGAAAGATACAGACATGGACACATTGGAGAGAGTCCAGTAAAGAACCACTAATATGAAGAAGGGACTGGAGCATCTCTCCCTCCTATGAGGAAAGGATAAGAGAGCTGGGACTGTTCATCTTGGAGAGAGGTTGGGGTGGGGGGGGGCGGTGGAATCTTACTAATATATATAAATACCTGAAGGGAGGGTGCAAAGAAGCTGGAGCCAGGCTCTTTTCAGTGGTGTGCAGTGACAGGACCAGAGGCAAGGGGCACAAAATGACACACAGGATGTTCCCTCTAGACATCAGGAACACTACTTTACTGTGAGGGTGACAGAGCATTGGCAGAAGTTGCCCAGAGGGGTTGTGGGGTCTCCATCCTTGGATATATTGACAAGGCATCTGGACGTGGTACAGGGCAACTGGTTTTAGGTGGCCCTATTTGAGCAGGAGGGTTGGACAAGACAACCTTCAGAGGTCCTTTCCAGCCTCAACCACTCTGATCTTAAGGGCTTTAGGCTCAAAGCAGCACAGTTGCGAGGGCTCAGCTGTATGCCCAGAGTAGCTCATCAGTTCTTCAGGCAGCCAATGCTGAAAGCAGAGCAGGAAGGCTTTTAAAAAAAAAAAAAAGGGGGGGGGGGGGAAACCAACAAGCCAGCTCCCGCTGTNCTCACTGCTAGTCTCCTAAAAGCAACACATGCAGAGTATGATTCATTTCTCCTGTCACCAATATAACTTGGTATAAATCAACAGTAACTTGAAGGGAGTCACTCTGAGGAAAATCAAGCTCATGAAGTATGACAGTGAGCAGTAATTTCATAAAATAGGGCCAGAGGCTTTCAAGCTCATAAAAGCTAACTCTCTACAGGCAAGGGCCAACAGGCATTCAGAATCCAAAGCATCATGCACCACCTTTTGAGTAATGTAATCCCCTGAAACCAAATAAAGACAATGCCTCTATGGGCAAAAACACAGGAACAGGATTCAGCAGTAGTTCTTTTTGTCTTTCGGCAGTAGTCAGTCATTAACATAAATGAACAGCAACAAAACCAAACAAGTTTATACCCAGTTCAACACCCACATCCAAAAAATGTGCAACTACAATGGCTTGATTCCTCTTGACAACAACAAAAGAGAATTGTATCTGAAAGCATAAATGCTCACGGAGGCCAATATTTCGCTTTGCAGATTCTGATTGGCTTCAGGCTAAATTATCAGTGATTACAGCTAATATCAGGATACAGTGTGAGGCACTAAAAAGAGATAATTATGAGGAAATGAGGAATTATCTGCTGTTGAAACAATAGATCAATTATGAGGTACAGCACAGTAGCTGCAGAGCAGCATTCTTAGGCTCTGAGGGTACTGTCTCCTCTTTCTCATCAACCAAAGAGAACCCACAGTTATAAAGCTTAATTATCCTCCAGGAGCTCGAGCTTGCTGACTAATTAGCCTCTTGTTGAGACAATATGGAAAAGGACCTAATTCCAATTGTCCGCAAAAATAGGATGGCACAGTCCTGGCTCTTCCCTAGGTACTCATCTTTCCTGCCTAACCAGTATGAATGTAACAGCCTTGCTATCCCCAGTTCTGACCAACCTAAAAACAGTCTTCAGCCTAAAATAAACCCCAGGAAGGAAACTTTGGGAGGTGGGGGTACTGATAAAGAGAAAACAGTATGTCTGAGGCAGTATGTAGCGGCAGCCAGTTCTCCTGCTTCCACAAAGCGCGTTGCTCAAAGTCCCCCTTTGCTCCTATCAACGCAAGTACAGACACATTTGCAGTGCTTTCATAAATGGAGACTAAGCTGCGTTTGATGGTCATGTTATTACAGCAGTTGTATCCTTAAAGGAAGCAGGCTTTTCAGCTGCGTGGCAGCAGTTAGGAGCAGCCAATCCCCAAGATTTACAGTCAGAATTGTTAGGAAGGTAAAGGTTGAAGTTTTTGCGAGCCAAGTTCTTGTCTAACAGACTGCTGTAGTCAAGAGCTACCCCAGCCAAGAAACAGGATCTCACTGTATACAGTAAAAAGGCGCAAAGCCTCTGGCAAATGGGTTCATCCAGCACCTCCCATCATCCCGGTGAAGAAAATGTTTGATGTCTGGGCTGATGAGCAAAATGGAGTATCTGCAGTAACATGTTATTCATGAGTGAGCTTCTAGATGAGTTTATTGCATAGCAAGTGCAAATACCCGTTATGGTTAATAAATCAGTGTTGATAGTATTTGCAGTTAGCAAACACACAGGAAGGGAAAATTTCAGACCACATCTGCTTCGTACTGAGATGGGAGACACCTGAGATTTTTTTTTTCCTTCCATCTGAATGACTTTGCCTTGTTTTTTTGGCATTTGAAAATAGCTATGATTGTGCTGAAATCTCAAAGGAACTACTCTCTATTCTCAGTGAACCAAAATCCCTCTCAAAATCTACCTCCTTGATGGGCAGCCTTGATTTCCTGCTTCTTCATCAGAGTGTCCTGGTGACAGGTACCTGGGTTTGTATCTTCTCTAGCCCCACAAAGTCATGGGGAAAAGGAAAAGCCACAATTTTTTCCTGGGCAGGTTAGCTCTAGATACTGATTTTACACCTTGCAAGGGAGGACCTTCAGATCCTTCAACCGTGTTTCACTCAATCTGGAGATACATGTCCTGTCCTTTACTCACATTTTGCTCCCTGCTTGGGTAATGGAGTCCTAAGGGTTATCATTTGGTGGTCAAAATACGATGTCTAGTTTTCCGGAAGCCACCGGTCCTGCCCAGCCTTTTTAAACTCTATCTCTGGCAGGCCATGGAGCCGTGTGAAATAAACTGCAGATGGTGTATCTATCCATTCTATCACCCAGTGTAGATGGATAATTTACATCAGCATGACAGCTGCACCAAATCCTATTTCCTAAAATGTAGGCGCAATGTAAAAACACTTAAACTTGTGAATATATGTGCTCCCAAACAGCCAGTTCAGGGTGAGGTCAAGATTAATTACTGCTTTGACCAGTGCATTGCTGCAGGTGTGCAAAGGAAAGCATCTTTCACACAGGCCCTGGGGGAAGGCATGCTCCACCTTCACACAACCACCACTCAGGTTCTCATTTTTGTTGCCTGCACGAGGTACGCTAAGAAGCAGCTGAGCGCAGAGAAGTTGAGAAGGGAAAAGGTAGAAGACTGTAATTATGGGGGAGATGCTCAAAGCTGTAAAAAGCTCAGCATTTGGGTCCACCTACTGACTTGAAAAGTTTATCCCAGGACAATACACAAGCAAAGGTAGTGGCATTGAATAGCCTCACATTTAGTGAAGTCTATTTAAATTGATAAATGTCTGCAAATACTACTATAACAAATAACTGGGAAATAACACATTTTAGAAAGTAAATGTTGATTGCGTTGAAGTGTTAATATAAGATGGCAGACCGATAGCTCTGGATACTGCATTGCCCTGGGAAACATAGGTCCTAACACTGGACTTGTCCGTTCCCTCAGACAAAGTCATCCCAAGGCTTCTCGGATGTAGGGATATGGACTACTGAGCTATGACTGCTTCCCTAAAAATATATCTGTACGGACCCAAACTCCCTTTTACCACCTGGTTGTGCGGAACAGTCCAGAAGGGAAGGCTGCGCAGCTGGCCAGGAGCCACACAGCTGGCCCCAGATTGCACTCCCAGCAAAGGCCAGGGCATGTGGCAGGGCTGACAACGGGGTCTCTTCGCCCTGTGGGGCCGTGGCTGCTCTCTCCGAGCAGCCCGCAGCGAGGAAACCTCCGGCTGCGCTGAGGCACGTCAATGCCCTCAACCGCATCCAGGAACGGCTGCTGACGGCGAGATCAGAGCAGAAACACCCCGCAGAAGCGCTGCTCTGCTCACTGCCGGCTCTCATCAACACCGGCTGCAGCCCCCTGACACCCCAAACGTGAAACTGGGAAAGCCCAGCCCCAGCAGGAGAGGGTCCCGATAGAGCAAGCCTCTTATCATGCAATGACAGAAGCAATCTCAGAGTATTTTTAAATAAGGACCCGGAGCAAACAAAGCACAGCACTCTCTGAGAATACAGAACAGACACAGAAAAAGGAGCATCCAAGAGCAGTTCTGCCATATCAAACTATACACAAGCTCTAAAGAGGGGTGAAGGATAATTAGAAGTATATATACACCATGTGAAAGTTCAATTCCTGCTGGGGAGAAGTGAAAAGATCAGCTTCCCGCATCCCGCACCAGGGTCTTTGCAGGCACAGATGAGAGCGAGCTGTCCCCCCGCTTTATGAGCTAGCCAAACTACTTTAAAAACAAAACCAAATCATTTGCAGGGATCCAAACCCTCGAGACAAGGAGAAGATGCTGTAATTCGTTTTTTGAGAGACAAACTCCTACCCAGCCTCACCTTGCAAAACCTGGGCTCTGCGCACACATGCACACACATCCCCCAGCTTTAAATCGGGGCAGAGGCAGCAGTGGGCCCCAGCCGGGGGGGCAGCCCGAGGGGACGGGGCGGGGGGGGCCTCAGCTACGTCTGCCACCCCCACAAGGAAAAGGTGAGATATGCTCCAGAAAGGGAAGCTTCACAACCACATGCATTTTTGCTCAATTTAAATGTTTGGTTAATTAAAAAATCTCACCCTTCGGTCTTTTAAAGGGGCTGTGCCATGTACAGGCTGTCACAGCACACCACGGAAAGGCTGTTTTGGGAGCACGCAACGGCTGATGCTGAAAAGCACTTTTTTAAAATTCAGGCTCGAAACAGTCTGCCTTCTAACACCCTGACTTTTAAGAGGAGGTAAACGTGGGATTATTCCTTTTTCCCTCCTTCACAGGGTCAAAAGGGGAGGATAAGGGAACAGGTTTTTCTGTGTTCAACCGACACGTTTTCAGGAGGATTTTTTTTTTGCAAGTCTGCTTTCTACCGCCGGCATGAAATAACCGGCGGTAACCTCACTCCTTTAGTTCACCCCTTTGGAGATAGATTTATAGGACACGCCACCACTCTTCTTTCAAGGAAACTTCTTCCATCGCCGGTGGGAGGGCAAAGAAGGAAGGAGGGAGGGCGCAGCCCATCTCTGCAAACGAAGTACACGAAGACAAGAGAACAAAAACAAATTACGCGCGCCACGAAGAGCCCAGCGCTGCGACCAGGAGTCACGCCGGGGGGCACAGATGCGCTGCTTGGCCCCCGCACCGGCGGGACGGGACGGGGGGGGAGAGGAGGGCACGGCGTGCACCGCACACACCGCGCACCCCCGCCGGCATTGCACACGCACAGACAGACAGGCACAGGGACACACAAGACACAAGCGCTGCACGGGCGCCCGGGAGCGTTGCACGCACAACGCTTTGCACGCCCGGCGCGCCAACACGCACAATGCACGGCTCGCAGGGTGCGCTGCACGGGCGGGCGCGCGCTTTGCACACGCTGGTGCGATGCACGCGCGCTTGCACGCGCGCTTGCACACGCGTTACACGCCGATGCGGTGCGCGCAGCACACACGTACAGACACGCGCCTCACACTCGCGCCCTGCCTTGCACACGCGTGCACCGCACACCCCCGATGCGTGGCACACACGCACACCGCTGCCTGGCGCGCCCGATCCCGCAGCGGGGACCCCCGCCCTCGCTCCCCCCACACGTTCCCGCCCCGGGGCTCACCTCCCCTGCGCGGCGGCGGGGTGCCCGGCGGGGCCCGGCCATCAGCACCCCATGGCGGGGCGACGGGCGGCGGGGCTCCTCCGCGGCGCTTCAGCACCGTGCGGGCCCCATGTCCGGGGCGGCGGC
>VYZW01062323.1:303795-339090 GCA_013401315.1 Balaeniceps rex
GGCGGGCGGGCAGCTGCTGTCGCCGCCGTCGTGCAGGCGCTGAGGGGGCTCCGGTGGACGGCTCCCGGCCCCGGCCCCTGCCCCGGCCGTGACCGGGCCGTGGGCCTCTGCCCGGCCAGTGGCCGCGGAGGGTGAGTCGGTCCCCCGCCGGCAGTGGAGGCGGCCCCCGCGCGGAGCAGGCAGCGGGGAAGGGCCCGCCGGGCAGGGCTGTGGGGGCGGTCAGCCGTCACCGCCGCCCTCCGCGCATCTTTCCCCCGCAAGCGGAGGTGTGGGCGCCCACGGCGCCTGTCTGCTCCTTCCAGCAGCCCCGGCGTCCGAGGAGGTTTAAGTTCGCGCCCCTCAGTGACGCTTTGGAAGCAGGCGGGTTAAAGCTGTAAAGTTTCTTTTAAAACACTGGCGAAACGATAAGCAAAGGCGTTTATTTACAAACACCTTCTTGTGCGGACGCTTAGCAACAGCGTCGAGTTCTCGCTGCTTTGATGTCCGTACCGTGTCTCCCGGCCTGTGTTTGCTGGGAGAGAGCTCCCTGTTTCCCCTTGAGTCACCTTAGTTACTGCCGTGCAAGATGTAAACAGGAATTTACCCTTTACTTGTTTTATTTACTTCCTTGGGCCTTTCCCCAGCACAAAGGCCTGCAGGAGGGATTCACTGTCCTTTTTTGTTTCCAGATGGCAGGCTCTGCCTGGCAGTCCCACTGACGTAGCAAGATAGAGATGCCTGAAGTGCCAGGGAAGCAGAGATGTTTTCTCACAGCTCCATTTTTTCCCTTTTGTCCACTCGACGTAAGAACTGGACAACTAAACTTGTGAGTGTTCAAATTTTTTGTAACATAAGTCTTCTTTTTTTTTCCGGAGGGGGCTGGGGGATGTGTTACAAGATTCAACAGTAAAGATCAGGAACAGAATAAATACTTTGCACGAAAATCCTGGCACTGTGAAGATGAGTGGCAAAACCTTGCTATACCACTAGAGGTTGAAATGAACAGATAAAAGCAAGAAGTTCAGAGCAAAGGCAACTCATTTTCTTTAAACTCCTTCCAGTATCTGTAGTTACTAGCTGTTCAGACAGCACACCAGGAGGATTCCCTCTAGAGATAATAAGCACAGTGACATAAATCAAGCGTAGAGAGAGTGTAGAATTTTTTTCTATTTTTTTCCTGACAAATTAACTCTGAATCAGTTTGCTGAAAATTCATCTGCCATAAGCTTTTTTAACCTAGTAACTCTCAGGCCAACGAAAGGCTATTTTTGCTGCAGCAACCAAACTCCTCTATGCATAGGGTGAACTGCTCTTTGAATCCAAGCTCGCTGTGTGCTGCTCCCTTCCATTTTTCTCATTTTTTATCTTGAAATAGGATATGCCTTTTAGAACTAAGAAGGTGCAGAGAAGGGCAAGTCCCACTGGCATTTTATCTAGCTTCCCCAATCTAATTCTAATTCTTCTGGGTCTTGTTGTTTAAGGATCAGTGTTTAAGAAGCCTGTAAAGCTGTTAACAGTTTTCCAAAATCGGTTGGCCCACTGGTAGTTTGTGGCAGTGACCGGGTGAAGACAATTGAGCTGATGCTCCTAGCTGGAAAATTCTTGCTGGAGGTCTGACCGACACTGTCCCGAGATTGTTCCACTCCCGCAGTTACAGCAGTTCTTGCATATTCTGACTATTTGCTCAAGGGATTTCCATCGGGGCCCTTCCCAGAACATTTCGCATGTCAGCGCCGGAAGCCCGAGGCGGTGCGGCACATCCTCAGACCAGCAGACTGTGGAATTGATGGTTTGGCAGGAACCTCTAGTGCTAACATACTGCAGCAGCGTTCCTTTTATTCATCTTGTGCTGAATGTGCTCTCAGCTGCATATGTATGATTACAGTCCTTTGTCCTCAGTAGCAGTAGGAAGGGACAGTTGAGGCGGCACCCAGCTGAGTTGAAAGTAGCGCAATAAACTAGTCAGCTACTGGATCGATCCTCCTTCCGAAGGGAAATCCTGGAGACTGAGGAGTGAGTCAACTGGAGCAGGAGGGACCTCGGAGCAGGTCATCCTAGCAGGGTGGTCAGTTGAAGGTGAGGTCTCCCACGACTTCCAGCCACTGCAGGAGGTGGCCTAGGTCTGGGCAAAACCGCCCTGGGGTCAAAATAGCAGCACAGTTGTACATGCTCTGAGAAGAAAGACGCGGCATGTGCCTAGAGCAGCTGCGGGTTATGGTGGGCAGGCTGCCATAAGTAAGTGGCTGCCAAGGCCAAGGGATTTAGAGAGACTGCTGAGAAGGAGATGGACAGGACCAGAAAGAACTCTTGTGTGTTGGGGCCCGTGGCCTGGGGAGAAAGCAAAAGAGACAATATTAAACCCAGGAAAAAAAATTTACCCGGTGAATGTAATGAAGCACACCTGGAGGAAGGCCCATTACACCATTACACGCAGGTGTTCCGCATGCAGGGACTTGACGCAGTGTACAACAATCTGAAAATCTGAAGACTTGGAACAGTATAAAGACCCCTAGTGCCATGTCAGCCGAGGAAGAAGTACACTTTGGTAGCAGGGAGAAGGCCTATTCATCCCTGGACGGGGGCGAATGAAACGCATCTATTTTAAAGACACTTGACAGGACAACTGCATTGTCACAGGCAGCAGGTACGCTGTCTGGGCGTGCAGGGGGCTTACAGCAATACAGGTTGCTCCGGTCATAGCAAAATGAAGTGTGTCCCAGCCTGGCTCTCAAGACAGCGTGATGGCATGCCACTGCCTTAACGCAGACTGGGTTCTAGGGCGGTGACAAACCAGTAAATATTAGACCAGCGAGAGATCCACGTTAGTGGAAACGAGGAAATCCCACGTATAAGGCATTTGTAGTACCTGACTTTTAGCTTATGCAGTGCCTGATTTGCTGCCACTGAGCGGAGGGAAGGAAGAGACGCTACAGGATTCACAGCCAAATCCCAGTACGTGGAAAAGGGAAGGACATGTATCTTTGCAGCAGACATTTCTATCTGCGCTGTTTAAGCACCCTTCAGAGGGAAAAACAGATGGCCTTGTGGTTTGGCTCTGTGTTCTGCTTTGAAGACCCAAGCGCTATTCACTGCATGACTTTTGACCAGTCAGTTAAACCCACAGAGGCAAAGGTTAATGCTAATTTTCATATCCACCCAACTTACGTGCACACAAAGTCCAGCACGGGCAAGCAAGCTTGATGAGTTCAAATATGTATGCAGGCAGCAACTTCAGAACAAGGATAAATTTACCCTCCTGTCAGGTTGGTTGTGAGGCTAAATTAAAATATTTTGTATTTGAATATCCCGAGGGGCTAGAGACATGCAAACTTTTTTAATAATAATTGCTGTTTGGATTTAGCTGGTCGAGTTCAGTGTAGTGTGGCAGAATAAGTCTAGTTATTCTTGTATTTGTGCTTTGACTCCAACCATTATATAACTTAACTATATTTATTGCTAACCTGAGATCTTTAAAACAATGAGCAAGTTTTGATCAGCCCAGACAAGGCAATATTGATGTTGGTTTAAAGAACAAACCACACAAAACCTTAAAAAAAAAAAAAAAAAAAAAAAAAAAAAACCTATTGTTCTTTTCCAAACCGATCTCAGAGATAAAACTTGGTGAGCAGCAGAGCTCTCGTCGGCAATCATGTTCATCACGAAAGAGGAAGGTCCTGGAGCGTCTCCACCACCCGCCCGTAGGCAGGCTGAGCTTGGGCCATTGGTAAACAAAACCCTTGCAGAGGCATCTGAGTGCTCATCAAAGCCATCAGGAGAGAGATGTATGCTGATACCACTGAAGAAATTTCATAGTGAGGCTTATTCAGGGCTCAGAAAGATTTCTCCCTTTTTTCAAAGACTGGAATGAAACAGACTCTCAGGAAGCAATTTTTCAAAAGCTGCAAAGAAAGTTACACTCCGTTTTCTTTGTTTAGGGGCGCAGTTTGCAGAACAATATTGTGGAACACTGGGAAAAGCAACAGAGGGAAACGAGGAGAATCCTAAAAAACAGTTTATGGTGAAATTACCTGACAAGACTTTGCTCAGCTTCCTGGGAGTAAGTGCTCATCAAATAAAAATCATCAGCGCATAGCAGCTCTCAAAGAGGAATGACATGGGTTTGAGCACTGAACTGTCTTTGACCTCTGTGAAAACTGAACTATCCAAAATCACTAGTTATTTTTGCAAATCTTACCCTTTCTGTGCAATGACTTGATCAATGGAATGCTAATTTTCCAAGTAAGTAGTGTGGAAGTCAGTACACACAAATTATAAGACTGTCTACCTTGTAAGTACATTAGCTATGCTTGTTCTTACAGGCAATAATGAATTGCCCTTTGAAAAAAAAAATCTAGTATTCCTGAAGTATGTGGCAAAGGAAAAAAAGAAACTAGATGCACGCTCCTTCATTTCTTTCAGCTTAAAATGTAGATTTCCACTGCAGCTGGACAGACAAACCCCGGCCTCAGTTTCACAAGCAGAATTCAGCTGTTCCATGCATGAAACTGAAGCTAAATTGTTGTCCTGGCATGGAACAGGAAGAAGCATCTGGCCAGTAAGAGAGCAAGCAAGCCCCCTTTCCAAAGTACTCTACGTTGGTTTACTTTTTCCAAAGCAGATGAGAAAAAAAAGTAACATAAATTCCCTGTCCAAATAGGTGTCAGCTTTAGGAAAAAAAAAAAAGTTTAACAAAAAAATAAAATAGCTTGCACACTAAGTGTCTCAGATACCTAAATCCAGTTTTTAATAAAGAGAACAGAAAGAGCAGCCGTGGCTGAGTGTAGCATGCACAGTCAACAACTTGTGCAATTATGCAATCTGTTCCGGCTCTTTTAAATCAATTGTCAGTTTTAGTGCTCTCTGTTATCAGAAGCTATCACCTGTCATGCAGGGAGAGGCAGTCTCGGGTATGTAGCCACTTGGTTTTGATTGTAAGTCTGCAGAATAGCATATTAAAAGAAGTCTGTTGACATCAGAAATCATCACAAGCTGAATCGCAGGAGTGCCAGATCAAGTGTAACATCTCCACGGCCTCTTAGGACTTCATAGCTGTTACCACGCTGCTTTCCCACAGTCTCTCGGAACTTCTTCCTAAAAGCAGGAATATAAATTATTTACTAGGAAAACAAAGTCTTCTATTCTGTCCTTCTGAGGAAGGTTCCCTTGCTATCTGTTCCCACCACAGAGCTTCTTGAAACACCAAGTCACACTTCAGCTTCCATTCAGAACAGTGAAATACATGCTTACATTTAGCAAATGAAACACCTCTTTCACATTCAGTGATTAATTTGGAGAGGAGAACTGCAGGCACTAAATTAACCTTTTTTACCTGGTTTATTTTTACTAAATAAATGGCCCCATAATGTAATTTTCTCAACCAGAACAGATACCTTCTGCGGTTTGCTTTGCTATTTGGAAAATGTTCTAATCTATGCCAGATCTATTCCATTGCACTTGGTAATAGTAAAACCTTCAGACTGTGCCCCTCACGCTAGGGATCGCACCTGTAAATCAATCGTTCTTCCTAGGAAATAGATGACTAGTCAGAAACCCATGTTGCAACATGCGAGAACGCCAACAGCAGATCAGAATGTATCTCCTCCTGTACAGCATTTCCAATTTTACCCCTTCAGTATCGACAGCGTGAACGATACAGTGGAAAACCTAGCTGACAGTAATATTTCATACACATTTCTCCTTAATTTTGTTTCGTATCTATGATCTACGTGCCCGAATCCAAATTACTATAGGGAAAAAAATCCTTCTTAGTTTAACTGTCTGTATCCAAACCTTTTTGACCTGCCCTTCTAAAGGATAAAATGGTGCCAAATTTTCGAAAAACTCTTTTCAAATAGTCATCATCTGCCATTAAGTTTAATTCTTGCATAATTTGATTTGAAGAGATGTGTTTTCTTGAATCGCTTTCTAAACTACAATATAATTTCTTATGGCCTTCCTTAATAGTGCTAGAAGCGAAACAGAGTGGTAATACGGCAGTACAGGAGAAGCAGAAAAAGACCTACTTTCACAATCCAAGATCAATAAGTAAATGGGCGTTATAAACGCAAAGGTGTTAACTGCAATAAATAGTCATAAAATCAAAGAATAACTGAGGTTGGAAGGGACCTCTGGAGGTTTTCTAGGCCAAACTCCTGCTCAGAGCAGGGCTAATTTCAAAGTTAAATGAGGTTGAATAGTTTTTGTGTAACAAAGACGATGGGTAAGTGCATGGGAACGGACATCAAGGTAAATCAAGGCAACGACAGCTGTTTACCCTTGCGCATACCTACTCCAAACGAGCCTTCACCTAAAGCAACTTTGTCTTCAGGAAGGGAGAAAATGCGAGTGACAGTACCTTAAAAATTTATTCTCTCTGGCTCATTTAATACAGGTTTTCTTACATTTTTCCCTTCCAGGACATAAAAATTCCTTTCTTTTCTCCATGTGACTACTTGAAGGCAGTTCACATTAATCACCTGACTGTGGTTATACTTCACTGTAGACATCGTCATCTATAATTGGGTATTTTATGTCCTGGAGAGTTCATATCAGCATTGTAGGAGTTTATAATCTTGCAAAATGTATAGTATTTCTGTGACACTCGTATACATGCCTCTGTCAATGGGTAATTTGCTGCCAGTAACATAGTGACTTGCACTTTTCTGTGTGGGTCAGGATCACGTTCGCTGAGGCTCTTTTGGATAGAAGAAAGGTTGCAGATTTTACAACAGTGACATACGCTCCCGTTTGCTAAAAATCACCTGGCAGCTCAACTGGATACAGCAGTCTTCATTTCCTGTCCTCGCTCTGGAATCCTTGCTGATAGGGCCTGGCTTTTCTTCCACTGAAGGAGATGGGAGCTTTGCCACGGGCTGCAGTGACAGCAGGAGGAGAGCAGACACAGATTAGGCGAGGTGTTGGAGGATTTTCTGCATGCTCTGTAAGTATTTAGGGAACCGTGTGATATGTGATCCTAAATACAAGGTTAGGCAGTTTGAACTCTTGAGTTAGACCCAGATATTTCCAGACAGGCAGAGTTACCTACTGACCGTACATCTGAGAAAGTACATCTGAATTACTTCTTCTGGCAAGTATCAAGAGTATGTTAGTGAAATGTGCCTGGATATGGTAGCTTAAGATAGAACTATGCTGGAAATGTTCCTGCAGCTGTTGCTTGGAAAACATCTGTGGTACTGTGCACGGAAATTTGGACATCTCTGTTCACACTAGCACAGAGCAATTAATCTTGTGAAACAAAGCATAAATTATTATTGGGAAATATGAGAAGGACATTATGCTCCAATGGAAGTGCAATGACCAAAGGTAGTTAACGTTTGGAAAGAGAGGGGAAAAAAATGGACTATTCCATTTCTGGCACAGGAAATAGATTAAGATCAGCAGAGTCCGTGAGACTTCCAGAACTCCAACAGCTAGTTATTTCAATAAGAATAACCAATCCACTAGACTTGAGGGGTGAAATTTTTTACGCTTACAGTTTGAAAAACCCTTCCGTCTGTGATAATTTGTGACAGTCTGCATTTGTATAGTCTGAGAAAGGGAAGAATATACAGGTTGACACAATTTCTTATTTACAGTTCATGGTTATCCCTTATGCGAATTATAAAAGACATGGCCCCAAAGAACTCAATTTTAACAGAAGACATACAAGAAGGTAAACTTAAGAAACCCTGGGAAAGGACAATGAGATGTATTTTGTTCGCAGCGCATTAGATAATTAAGGGATTTTTCATCCCTTGAGGCTTTCAAATTAAGCCTGGGTCATTAGAAGGTGTGCTTACTGAAATGTAACAGCCTGTTGTATTCAAGAACTCAGACTGGATAATCTGAAAAGCAAGTGTGTAAGGAATTGAGCATGTCTCTGGTAACGCAGCAGAGAGCGGCACGATGAGAAACGAGGGGGGATATCTGACTGGTGGCCAGAAATTTGTCACTGACTGCTACCGAGGCAGGGTTTCTGCTAAGAGATGATGAGGCCTAAGTTGCAATGTGCGACCCATCATGTCATCTCCCAATAGCCATGTATGAGCTCTGTGGTACAGAACATCGATACTTTGCTATTTTACCTGTTTTCTCTGACGGTACTTGCATTGCATGATTAAAAAACAGAAATCAAGATGGAAGTACCTTCCTATTGTTTCGTGGATGCTTTGTGCAGACGGTCTTTCAGCCTCTTAGTGTTTAATCCCAATTACATAAAATGCATTTGCACCATGTTAAATCTGAGAAGAAATTTGAAATATCCACTCCCAGTCCTCGTAACTGAATGCCTCTTAGCAAGTAATTTTACTCAATGGCTGCCTGGTTCTACAGTCAGAAAGGTGACTGCTCTTTTTTCTTGGTTTACTTTTAATGACTAATTTAAATTCCATTTATGCAGAATCCCCGTGATTTTGAAAATGCCTTCTGAAATTATGCACAACTACCTTTCTAAAAAAATACTTTAAAAAGCCTTAAGTACAATATTGCCTAGAATTATCTTGTCAATTAAATAAAAGAACCCACTTGAAATAAGTGACAAAAATATACAGTGAATGAAACGCACCTTCCAGTAACAAATTGTTATTGAAAGAGACCTTTAAGCAAACTGCTAGTTACGTGGTCATGCTTAGACAAGCACAAGGTTATTGAAACATACCGCTTCCTTTCAGACAATTTAACTTGCACTGAAGGCAAATTATTGCCATAAAAGCACTGAAGCACGTTGCTCGGGCATTTGGTATAATTCTATTGGCTTCTAAAAGATTACCCTCGCCGCACAGCCGTGTCAGTGGGATCAGGATTGGGTCTGCATCTTCAGCTGCCATTACAAATACTGTCTGCAACGTCTTCCTGCAGAAAATTGATATATGCACCTGATATTATTATCTAAAAAAGACAGGAAGCAATATTTTAATAGACTTGAAGATTCAATATAGATTTCTGACAACAGCTGTAATGGAAATGAGACTGAGCCGGCTCACAAAGGAGCTGCAAGGGGGCTAACACAAAGGGCACCTAAACCCACCCAACGCAGAAATCATGAATAATAATTGTATTCACTGGGTAAGTTATGAAATGTGTCACAGATTTGGAGTCTTTCCCGGTTCCTTCCTCCTTCTCAGCACACCGAGAGTGGAATTTGAACAAGGTGGGGCAACAGCAACCCATGAGCAACAAAACTGCAAATATTCTTGACGTGGCACTGGTGAAGTCATACACGAGCGCCTTCCCATTCTCACCCTCTTTACGTGAGGGTTTGCACTGGTGCACTAGTTCCCCCTTCCTCTTCTTGCGCTGGAGCTATTTTCAAGCTATTTTCAAATATGAGATCTGATGGTGTTACAGAAGCAGGTTGCATCGGACACTGTGCTTGCAAGCTTGGCAGTTAGCTCCTTAACACCGCTCTAGATCTTTTCAGCTCTGTGTCGAGAGAGGTCTTCATGAAAACATAGGCAGAAAATCAGACTCACCAAAGAATGCTGTTCACTCCCCGGCCATTTCCTCACGCTCTGTCGGTATCGGGGATCGTGGATTTCTGTGGTTACCAGCATACCGTATGTCCATGGGCTTGCTCAGGGCCATGAAATAATAGGCAGGGGCCTATCCCACGGTGTTATTCCTGGAACAAAATCCTTTTGCATCAGTAAAAATTCTCAATGAAGACTTGGAATTTCCTTTGTGAATCAAGATTTTAGCGCTACAAGCAATTCAATTTTTAGCTGTGTTTTACAAGTTTCATGGCAGCTACTGTACAGGCAATAAGAACATTTTCTAAGAAAGATTTGTTTCCCAATAGACTTTATGATCTCTCCCGTCTAGTAACCTCATCTTGGGAGTCGGAAGTTAGGTTTCTCTGTTGTCAGAGGGGATTGGAAATGCCTCCTGAGACAGTTTAATGTCAAAAGTACCTCTGATGAAATCAGATCAAATGGGTGGGGAGGAGGACACTGCATTAAAACAGCAGAAATTGGATGAAAACAGACAGATGTTAATCGAGGCGGTGAAAATGGAGGTCTGAAGTAGTCCCCTTCAGCGCCCGGCATCAACATTTTATCTCCGCTGGAAGTCTGACGCTGCTCCCTCGGTGGTTAGCTGTAGTTTGGCCTTCTTTATACTAGGAAGTTCTGCGATTTAAGTTACACCGGCGCACTTCCTCTTGTCCCAGGACTTCGCTGCAGCTGTGCCGGTATAGGGGTACTTAGATGGGCATAATGGTATAAATATGGTAGAACGGTATAAATATGGTAGCTTTTTTTTTCAGTAAACAAAGTATGTGGTGTCAGTACATGGCAGCTTCATACCAGCTTAAATGCACGCATAATTTTATGTGTATGTAAATATCTATAGTATGTACAAGAATGATAGATGCTTCCTCTAAATATACACTGGAGTTCTAGGGTATATATAACCAGCTCTGTATACAACCAGGGTTCTTTGCATCTGGTCTGTCCCAAAAATGCAAGCTGCTTGGCTGAAGGTGCCCCGCAGTCAGCCGCGTGTGGCAGGCCTCGCAGCTTAATAAAGATCCCAACGAACAAACGACGCTTCCAGGCTCACTCTCAGGATGTGTCTGAAAAGCATTTCTGGATGCCCATCAAAAAAACACGTAAACTTTGCAAAACAAAGCAATACACCTAAACAGCACAGCTGTGCTTTTATAAATTTCCTTGTGTAGGCTAACTTGCGTTTCCCTTTGTGGTGAGCTTCCTCGTGTAATGGAAATTCCTCTCGCCTAGCCACTAACGCTGTTCGATGCCATTTCTGCACTGGTTTGCCGTATGTTGCAGCAGCAAGACAAAAATCACAACCTCTAACAGCTTACAGTCTGTCCTAAACTTACTAAGTTTACATTGATTTGTGTTTGGGTCTTGTCAGCTCAAAATATTTTCTGCTAAGTATAGCTCCCTTCTCCTGAGCAAACAAGATGGGTATCTTTTTTCTGCACCCTCCCTTCCCAATTTCAACAGCTATTTTGAACTCGGGGTGTGGTCACTGAGACAGACATACGTGCGCTGTCATTGCTTGCCTCTAGATTTGTTCGTGTTGCCAGTCAACCTTTTCCCCAACACCAACCTCACATTTGCATTAATCCTTGATCGGCAAGCCTTGCTCTCCTTCTGCCTTTTAGGAAGCACGTAATAAATCTGAATAAATTCATTTATTTATGAATGCTGAACCTGACCAACTTCCACGAGCACAAGGCGAGACGTGTGAAATAACACTCCTCTGTACTGAAGACAGGAGCTGTACCGGTGGGCACACTTACTCCTACGGCTACTATAGGATCAAATGCCACTCTCCTTTAGGGGCTTCTGTCAGGAGAACAAGTTTTAAATTCTGGCAGATTTATGAATCATTTCATCTCCTAGACTTGTTCCCTCACAAAGGGCCTGGTGAGGGGAAGCCTATGCAAAGGCGTCAGTTTTGATAGCTTTTATCACCAGGCGCTGGTCCCACTGCTTCTAAAAGCAACAGAATCTGCAAAATATTTCCCAGATGCATATATGTGTGTGTACATATACATATGTATGTAGCCTTTATATGTGTTTTCTAGTATGTATACTTCTGTATAAGAATAAAATGTACACACTGAGGTTATTTTATTTGCTTAAAGAACCTGCTTTTACTCCCCTCAGTTAAACAGAAAACACCCAACTGTCAAATCATCCCATTTAATTAAAACAGAGATTTTTTTTTTCCATATGATGCCTCTTAAGGAGTTACGAAAGAATAAGCAGCTCTCAAGGGGGGAAAGGATGCTAGGGCTAATCTCATATGATGCAGGCTCTCTTGATATTTGATACTTTATCCATATTCTCAAACGAGCTTGAATTATGTTTGAAGAAAACGCTAATTCACGCGGGACCTGTTGTCTCTTCCATCATTGCGGAAGATAAGGATGTCGGCCAAACGAGGTGCATTTTTTTCCCCCAGGATTAGGTGCTAAGTCCCTAATCATCATATAGTAGCTGTTTGCTCTTATGGGAAGAGAAGCAGTCCCAACTCTGTGACTTCTGCCTTCCAGTTCTCAGCGCTGCTGCTTTCCCGGGGCCGCTGTCCTCCATACCAGTATAATGGGATAGCAGTGGGGCACTTAGATGAATTAGTGGCCGTAAAGCCTGTGGAGCTCTTTGGTTAAGTGGTTCAAAGGAAACTATTGTTCTAAGTGACCTCGATTGTTCTTACCTGGGTGTCCAACTGGCGAGTGGGCAGGCTGCTTGCGTCTAGAGTGTTAATTACCACATGTCCCTTAATCACGAAGGTTTGTAATCCTGTTTCAGTTTGGAAATCCACATGCCACAAGGCCCAATTAACATCTCTGACATCATCGTCACCTGCTGGTCGATACACAGCTATTAGCCATCCATAACTATTGCCGATGAATTGCTGTGCAGACACGCCAGGACAAGTTTTGACAAGCCATATGGGAAGATAGTTTAGCAAGGCTAGTTAAAATAATGCCTATTTAATTTGACGGCATCAAAAAGGCTCCCATCACAACAAATAAACGACAAATGCTTTTTGTTGTTTAGTTTAAAAGTTGTTTTACGGAAGTTGAGGCTTCAATATAAATCTTCGCTTTTATTAGCATCCCAAAAGATTTCAGATGGGTTTTCCTCCAGTTTTAATTCCTTTTTTTTGCTGTTTTCACACCAGCCTTCCGGTTCAGTGTAACTCAAGAATTCCCGTCTCAAAGGCTATCGTCACTGTTTCTAAATAATGAGTGCTATAGCATCTGTAGCTGAGGAATTTATAACTTTCTTTTCACTTACTGCATCTTTAGGTTCCCAAAGAATGTCAGGAAGGAATTGCTATTCTGTAAAGGCCAGCATGTTACAGAATAGATAAATTGTGTTTGCTCATAATAGTGGAAACACTTCTCATGTCTCCCCCCACATACACACTTCCCTTAATCACAAATAAATGCCACATTGAAAGAAAATTATTCCTTGCATAAGGGAAAAATCCCCTAGATTTTATTTCTAGACCTTACCTCGACTCCTCCTTTGCCCGCACCACTTGATTGTTCTGCCAGGTCCAGATAGCCCAGCAAGCAGAATACTTTTCCCTGTTGATAATCCCAAAGCTGATGAGTGCATCACTTAAAGTGAGTATCTTTGGGGTTTGGTGTTGTTTTTTTTTTCCCCTCAATCCTACTCAGCTCTTTGCAACAGATCAGTTAATTACAGAGGAACAAAGATAGGGCAGGAATCCTTCTCTCCTAATGTAGAAAATGAGCCCTTCTGCTGCAAGGCTGCAGAGAAAGCGCTGTTGAGCCATGCTCTTATTACAGCTATCCCCCCCAAATGACAAGATATATGAATGATAATTTTGTAGAGTGTTCTATTAGGTTTAAGTTACTAAAGGGAAAGGAATGTATGTGTTCAAGTAGATTTCTGCATCGGTATTTTTAGAATCGTCACGCTATGTGTTTACAAAACGAACCTTTTTTGCCATTTAGGTTAGGTAAACCAAAACATATGTTCCGCTATGTGGCTTAATACAGCAGCCGGAGGAAGAAGAACATCCATACTCCATCTCCGTGATGGCAAGATACACTTCAGCATGTGGGGGGAAAAAAAAGTGGTGACTGCCGAGGGCATTTAGATAACAGAGACTGGAGCTTGGAGCCTCATCCTGTAAACATCCTGAGACGACGCCACTGCAAGGAGTCGGTTTGCCATCAACTCCATTAACAGTAATCGTTGTTCAAACTGGAGCAGATCCACAACTCTTACTTCAGAGCCTGAAACTACTTTTATCCCTTGAAATATTGGCTTCGGTCACAAAAAAAAAGTCAGTCGGCATCCCGGTTAATTCACCTTGCAGGGATGCTGTGTTGAAGGGTGCTCAGATATATCTGATAGAACCTACACGAGTGCTGGCCTGTGTCGGGAACATCCCGAGGAAAAGTTGTGCATGTTTATGGGAGTTTAAGAGTGCTTGTCATCAAAATAAACTTGAAGAAATTGTTGGCTGTCACCACTGGCGTAGCAGGCAGGAACTGTGCCTTGAAATAGCGATTGGCATAGCAACATTGCTGACTGTTTTGTAGAGAAGGTGGCTTATTTTTCCTGACTGCGACATCTAATAAACATTTTCTGTTTGTTGAAACCGCGGAACCTCACTAGATCAAACTGAATGCTAATCTGCTCGAGTCGCCACCACAGACTTTTGTCTCCGGTACGTACACATCACGAGTCACTGTGGTTTTGTTGGTTTTGCGCTATGACATTTGTTCCTTTGTGTTTGTCCACGAAAAATAGGCAGAACATGGAATGTGTTGAAACAGCCCCACAAATCCTCCAGATGATGATTTATTGAGATCCTGTTTTATCTTGTCGTTAGGGCTCCGCTAAACTGCAGAAGCCCTTTAATGCAACCTCTGACTAGCAATGGGCTAGGGGCTCGGTGGGCACCAGTGTGGCTGACAGCTGTTCGCATATTAGCCGTTTTCCACCTGAAGCATCGGACCTTGGATTCAGGCTCCACACAAATGGACGGTGATTATCAAGAGAGGCTTGGAAGCGCACATCCTAAAAGCTCGGAAACGCCAGACCGTAAATGAATTTGACTCTTGGTTTGAAGCTTTTAAATGGGGCTTTTAAATCCAGATGGGCGTCTTGAACCCTCAAGAAACAGCGTGAGGAGAAGGGTCCCACGCAGACCCCCCCCGGGAGCTACGCCCACGGGAGCCGAGCTACCTCAGGCCGCCCCCCTCGGGGCAGCAGGTCAGCATTTGTCTTTACGGACCGCAGGAGAGCTGTGGGGACGGGAGGTCCTTGGGGAGCCCAAGGCGTGCCCCGCGGGGTCCGGTAGCCCTTGCCGTGGAGCCGAGCGGCGGCTGGGCCGCGCCCGCCGGCACCCACAGCGGCCGCCTCACGGCGAGCTGTCACGGTTGCTAAGGCCCGGAGCTGTAGGCGGGGCAGAGGCAGAACTCGTCTGGCCAATCCGGAGAGACCCAGCCTCGGTCGGCCGCCAATCGCTGCCGGTAAACAACACCCTCCGCGGGGTGGGGAAAGGGAGGGGGGGGAAGCCGCGCTGCCGGCCAATCAGCGGCTGGGAAGCGCGGACCAATCAGGGCGGGGGAGGGTTTGGGCGGACTTTTTAAAACGCGTCAGCCGCCACAGCGCCTCCGCTCTCGGGGCCCTTTAAAGGAGTGGTGCGGTACTTCGCTGTCTCCCTCCGCCGGGCCGTGCTAGTGCTAACCCTCCGGAGGAGCGCCGTTCTGCCCCGCTCCCTGTCGAGCAGGAGCGCCGCTGGATGGTCGCGCCGTGCCCTGACCTCCGGGCCCTCTCGGGGCGCCCCTAGGGTGCGCGGCTGGAAGGGGACTATTTTACTTCGCCGCGGCTCCTCACCGGCCGGGCCTAGCAGGGAGCGCTCCGCGCGGGGCCATCTGCGGGCCGCCAGAACAAAAACAAGGGGGCGGGGCCGCGCCGCCTCCATTTTGATGCGGGGCTGGGGCGGCGGCGGCGGCGGCTGGGGGCCGGGGGCCGGCGATGGTGCCGCTGCCGCGGGCATCGCCGTGACTNCGGGGGCGCAGGCGGCCCTGCCTGGATGCGGGGTCAGCGGCGGAGCCGACCCGCTTCCGTGCGGTGACGGGAGCCGGGCTCGCCTCCCCCTCCCCGCCGCGGAGGAACCGAGCGGTGAGGGCCGCGGGGGGGGGCCCGGTGCCCCCTCACCATCGCCCCGGGTGAGTGTGCCGGCAGGGCCGGGCTGCTCCCTCCTTGAGGCGTCTTTTGGGGTCCCTTTGTTCGCCTCCCTGGTGCTGGGGGGGGTTTCCCCCCCGGGGCGGGGGGCGGTTGAGAGGCGCCCGGCTGCCTTTGTCCGGTGGGGAGAGGGGGGGGCGAGCTGCCAGCTGTTGACGAGGCGTGTTCTGCCCTGAAGGTAAAAGGATCCGGAGACAGGGGAGAAGATGAGCAGCGAGGCGCTGTGGCTTTTCAAGCAGCTGAATCTCCATCTGGAGCTGGAGGGGCGGTTTCAGCCCCGGGAGAAGGGGCTCAGCCTCATCGAGTGCGCCGCCGAGGTGAGGGGGGGACCGGGGAGCCGGGCTGGGGTGGGCGCGGAGGCGGGAGGCAGCCTCCTCAGGGCAGGAAATACGTGTTTTAAAAACAAAAACCTCCGAGCTGGAAGGGAGACGTGCGTTAACTTCGGAAAGTTAATTCTTTCCTCTGTAAATGCCGCTTACCTTTTGTTTTAGCTCTATCTTAATCTATAGTTATTAACATACACTATATTATCAAAGAACTATGACCTACAGGGCAAGTACAATATTTAGGCGTTTAATATTTATTGTTTAAACTTCGAGTGAACACAGAACCAAGAGAAGGGTATTATTTTCATTTCGGGAGCTTTGTACCACCGCAGGAAAGCTGGGATGTCAAGTAGGCAATTAACAAATGGGGAAATGACCAGCTTTTCATGAGCGAGATGTAGGGAAGTGAACCTAGAAGCACTCAGTGCTTAACAGCAAAAAATAAACTCAGAATAAACATTTCCACGTTAATGACCAGAGTTCCTTACTGATTTTAGGGCAGGCTTAAGTTCCTTCAGATGCCTATGAGTTATTTGCAAAGGCCTTAATGTGTAGCAAAACCAAGTCGCTGAAATCAGTCCGCTTGCTTCTTTTGAAAGCAGAACTTCTGTTGCTTAAGTGTTGACGTGCAGGCAGAGAGGAGAATAAGCTGAGTTTGGTCATCTCTGTTTCCGTAAGGTCAGGAGTCACTTTTGCATATGCATGCACTTGGTAACTATTGTCTTAAAATAACAAGTGCGTATTTGGAAATGTGGTTGTGCTGGGTATTGCAGCAGTGAGACTCGGGACCTGGCTGTAATCTGTGTACCTGGGGTGTGTTTTGAGTCTCAAGTATCTAAATTAATTTTTGTAGCTTGTGAGAAATAAAGTATTTACAGAAGAAAAGAATTGCTTCCCTTTGATTTAAGTAAAAGATAACTTAGGGAGTGAGTGGTCATGGTCGTCACTGCTGCCGCTGAATAATTCTGACTTTGCTTCTCTTGCCATAGAATGAAAATACTCTGTGTCCGAGACAAAGGAATGCCAAGGTGGAAGATCTTTGGAGTCTGACCAACTTTTTCGGTTTTGCAACTGAAATGTTTGTTTTGGCTGTTAACATTCTGGACAGATTCTTGGCTCTTATGAAGGTATTTCGGGGGGAGAGGACCTGCTAGAGTGTCAGCTGGGAATATGCAAGCTTCCTGTGAACTTCCTTGTGTGACAAAAAGGGGAAGGTTGTTATCTAGGACATAACTGTGGCTGTTTACTCTATGCTAGCAATATTTCTGAAGTCCTCCTTTGTAAACTTGAGTACAGTTCTTGCATGAAAGATGAGCTTACACTGATGCGATTTATTAACTCTTTTATACTGTGGCCTCTCTTTACCTCCAAAGGCAAGTAGCAGCATGGTTCATTTCCTCTAAGTCATCTGTAGCCTTCACCACGTAGATGTAAAAGACTAAGAAAGGAATTAGGAAGGAAGAAAACAATTTGTGTTACGGACTGTTTCTAGGTACTGTGTTAAAGCTTAGCTTAGCGCTGGAATTAATACCAAATGATCGTCTCCTGGATGTTTTTCTTTTTGTGTTTGCACCGCTTTATGGCAGGCAAGTTTAACCTAAACCAGTTCCCCATTATTAAGTTGGCAGAAAAACTAAAGTTGCATCAGTTCTCTGGTCTGACTGTCCTTGAGGTTGCACAAAATATTTTGCTGGTACATGGGAGAGAGGTAGGAACAAGTTGTGGAGGGATAGGGCTGCCTTGAACTGGCTCAGGCTGGATTTGTACAGGCTTTAAATGGGGGTAAGCGAGCACTGCCGCTTGGAGAAGCTGGGTATTACAGTTCTTAATGCAATTTATTTGTTGCGTAGTGGTGTGGAACAATTTCAGTACAGGGTGCTCAGCTGTCGAACTTCACTTCTTCTGACTTAGCTGTGGCAGATCGATACTGGTTTATTGGCTCTGCCAGCTGTGCTTTGCTGAAACTAGTTATGACTGGGCGAGGTGAATGAGCTGACTGGTGTCAAGTCTAGTTGAGATAAGCAAATCTCTCTTTCTATTGAACTGTGAATACTCAAAACAGCTCACCTAGGCTGGGTGAGCTGTTGGTGTTGCTGTCTGATAGGCACGGTGTTTATGGGGGGAAGTATTCACAGTGCTTCCTCTTCTTTTTAGGTGAAACCGAAGCATTTATCTTGCATTGGAGTTTGTTGTTTCCAACTGGCTGCCCGAGTAGTCGAAGAAGAATGCAATATTCCATCTGCTCATGAGATCATCCGGATCAGCCAATGTAAATGCACTGTGTCTGACCTGAAACGGATGGAAAAGATTATTTCTGAAAAGTTGCACTTTGAATTTAAAGCTACTACTGCCTTAACCTTCTTGCACTTGTACCATACTATTGTACTCTGTCATACCTCAGAAAGGTGAGTTGAGTTGCACGCTGGTGGTGGTCTGTATGTTCGCTATGCCCTTTTTCTCTTTTGTTGCCTCTTAAATGATTATGGTATTGGCTGTAGAGGAGGCAGCTCCTTAGTTTGTACTTCCTCACAAGTGAATGCTTGTTGATACAAATGCTTCTTCTCTTGTGTGTCTTACAGGAAAGAAGTATTGAATCTGGACAAATTGGAAGCACAGCTAAAAGCTTGCAACTGTCGTCTAGTCTTTTCTAAAGCAAAAGTAAGTAGAAGTAGCTTTCTTTGACTTCTGAATAGGTCTTGATTCATGTCATGTTGAGTAGTGTTTTTTGTCCTTCTAGCCATCTGTCTTGGCCTTGTGCCTTCTCACTCTAGAAGTTCAGACTTTGAAATCTGTTGAGCTGTTTGAGATCCTTCTGCGTGTTCAAAAGCATTCGAAGGTAAATATTTTGTGTGGATTGTTTTTGCAGTTGTTGGCACTGGTGCAGTTAATCATGTACAATGTTGCATTTAAGGGACCCCTGCTGTTGGTGTAGATCTTTACAGGTACTGTTTGGCATCAGCTGAAATAAGCAATGAAATGGGTCTTTAAGCATCTGCCTGCAGCTCTTGTAACTAACACAGTTTCATTGGTAGAATGCCAAATGCAAAAAAACCTGCTGCTTAGAGAATGAGGTCAGGTAGTCATTTTGCACTGGCACATCTCGGCAGCTGCATGGCAAGCAAAAGGATTATGGTTTAAAAAACCAGCTTAAATGTATAAAATCATAAGAAATGCTGACCTAATGCCTACACAATACATGCTTTAATAAGCAGCTGATTGAACTTGTACAGTTCTAGCTGTGTGTTCTAGAGAAACTTCCAACTGGACTACAATGACTGCAGGGCTGGTTATTCTTTTTGTCTGAAAAACTAACATAGGATTTATAGCTTCTAGCTGCATGCTGTTGATGGTCTAAACCGAGCTTTTCACTCGTGTAGTCAAATTGAACTAACCCAGTTTCTTGAGGGTTGGAAGTAGATCCTTAAAGTATCCTGGTTTTGGCTGGGATAGAGATAATTTTCTTCCTAGTAGCTGGCGTAGTGCTCTATCCCAGCCGAAACCGAAACCGGGACACTTGGTTTCATTTTTCCTTTGGACGTGATAATGAAACTGTTAACAGCAACTGAGAGGCAAACTGTTAGCTCGGACTTTAATGTGGACATTTCTAGGAGGTGTATAGGAGTTTGCCTTCAAAAGCAGCCCAACTTTGACAAAGGTATCACAGTTATGACTCACTTATATTTTGACTGATATTTTTTCAAGTCTTTTCTGGGAAGGTAAAACGGAGGGAGGGGTTCTCTTTAGAGCCTGTGTGTAATAGACTAAAAAGGTTCTTTTTTGGCTTTTCAGATAAGTGATAGTGACCTACTTTACTGGAGGGAACTGGTCTCGAAATGCCTAGCAGATTATTCTTCTCCTGAATGTTGCAAGCCTGATCATAAAAAGCTAGTTTGGATTGTTTCGAGACGTACAGCCCAGAATCTACAAAACAGTTACTACAGTGTTCCTGAGTTGCCAACGATACCAGAGGGTGGATGTTTCAATGAAAGCGAGAGGTTGGTAAAACTTAAACCAGGTTCTTAATTTGTTGGGAATTCTCATTTTCTGGAAATGTTAATGGCAGCCCCGTATAACTAGGCTTATTCACTACTTGGGGAAAAAACCTGCTAGCTTTGAAGATGCTGGTGGACTTAAAGTATATCTTAGAAGAAAAAAAAATGGGCAACTTATCATTGTGGTGTTCAAAGTACAAGTGCTTTGCGGGGTGGGGGTGGGCATTCCTTTTTTTCTTCAAGGCAGGGAGGCTTGCAAAGCGTTTAAGTCTTCTAACGTAATTTATATTTGTCATCTTGAACACTGGCTTCTCGGTAGGAGATTTTTGGCATTGGAAGAAAGGAAACTAACTTGTTATAATTCAAGCCTTAGTGTTGAGAAGCATTTAGATCTGGGATGTTCTGCTAGGAACAGAACAGCCTGCAAGAAGACAGAGGATTGAGGAGTACTTTGTTGCTTTCAAGGGGCTGTGCCTTGTTTAAATTGCCTTTCCTACTGTTCCTTCTAGTGAAGACTCCTGTGAAGATATGAGCAGCGGGGAAGAAAGCCTTAGTAGTTCTCCTCCGAGTGATCTGGAAGGCACCTTCTTCTTTGAACTCAAACCTAAAACTAAGTGGCAAACTCATAGCTGTCGGTCTTAGCATTAAGTCTTGATTGTATTAGGTTGAGATTTTTAATGCACCATAGAGTCTTTTGGCAATAATAAATGAGGTGGTAATCTGTAAACTGTATTAAGGCAAGAATTGCTGTGGTATATCAATGCTTTGAATGCCTGCCTTGGGTTTTTTTTGTTGTTGTAATTTTAAGGAAGGAAAAAAAAAAAATCCCATTCAGGTCCCCAGTTCAGCAAAAAAGTTCATGTATAGTTCTGTCAACGAGCATAAATGTAGTCCTGTCCCCGGTGGTCCAAAATGGTTAACAGATAAACACATTAGCAGTGTGCCCTGGCAGCAAGGAAGGCTGACAGCTTACAGGGCTGTGTTAGCAGGAGCATAGCCAATAGATTGGGGGGAGCTAGGGTTTTTTTCCCCCTGTTCACTTGGCATTCATTCTCACTTGGAACAGTGTCCAGTTTTGGGCTCAAGATGTTGATCAACTTGTGCAAGTCCCACAGGAAGCTGCCGAGATGGTTAAGCGATTTGGGGCACAGGACCTGTGAGGGGAGGCTAAGCGAAATGACCTTATTTAGCCTGGCAAAGTGTCCTTTTGGGGGAAAATAGGATTGAACAGCAGCCTTTTGGGTTCTAAGAGGAGGTTGCTGAGGAGGAGATGGTTTCAGGGTCTTGACAGAAGCATGGAGCAAGAACGAGAGGCTTTCATTAAATTGAAATGTGAAGTTCTCAGTTAGTGGAAGAAGTTTGCTCCATGGGGACAGCCCAGTGTGGGAGTGGACCGAGAGGGGCTGTGTAGTCTTTGTCCTGGGTGGTTCTCAGGATTCAACATGACAAAACCCTGAGCTTGGTTTGAATTCAGCATTGACCCTGCTTTGAGCAGGAGGTTGGACTAGAGTCCTCTTGAGGGCACCCCCACCCTTTAGTATTTTGGGATTAGATCAAATTGGCTGAGTACGTTATGTGGAATGATACGTATGCATAGTACCAGGCTGAAATGATTTACTGTCAAATGGGCCAAATACTGAAACTGCTTTAAGGCTTTACATGCTGTGCTCCTGTTCAGCGGGATCTTGTGTTGTGTACTCCAAGTAGATTTTTTTTCTTTAAAGCTTGGTTTTTACAAACTTCAGGAATCCCTGTTTCACAACAGGAATATGCATGGCAAGAAGGTGGTTTCCAGTCAATACTAGTTTTCACTAAAGGATAGTATAAAGTGTGTGGCAGGGAGTAATTTCATCTTTTCTTTATTACAGGTGTTTTTACACTGAAATTCACATTGTATACTTCAGTGTGTTTAAAATCTTAACTGTTAACATGTCAATCCGTACTATTAGCTTAGACTTATTAACATGGTAAATCCTGATAAGTCTACATTCCTTTTAATATTTAACCCTTGTAGTTGTTTTTCAGTATATTCATGTTATTGATTGAGTCATAATCAGGCTTGTTTGCATGCTTATGTAAAGCAGTTAGTGCAGGAAAAGTTGATAATATGCAGTAATATCAGGTAAATGTGATGTTGATGAAGTAGTTAATGTAATGTTTTTTTCTGAACTTCTTCTATTGAAGCACAAACTGAAGTATGATTGCATTTCTGCGTATTGAGAACATGGGTAGGTAGCAAGCGGACTAATTAGCTCAGAATAATGGTGTGAAGTGTGGTGCCAAAGTAGAAATGAAGGAGGGAACAAGCTGAAGGCTGTTTTGTAGATGCAAGCATTGTTTTAGAATGGTAAGAGCACTGCCGTAAGTTCATAACTGTTATGTGATTTCAGTTTTAAAAAAATACAAAAAGTTTACAAAAATGTATATAAAAATGTAAATGCAAAAATGTACAGAAAAAAATTTAAAACAAAAAATGAGCAGAAAATACTGTATTTTTTTACGTTATATGTAACTTTTTGTAGGTATGTTGCATGTAGATAGTAATTTATTGTGTACTCTGTATGATATAAATGCTGTACATGTGAAGACTTCTTACTGCAAGCCTCTGCGCCTGGAAGCTCACTTCTGAAGTAGAGTACTTTGGTTACAGGTAACGAACCTACTGAGTCTTGTTTCAGTTGAGAACAAAAATAAACCAAGTGCTGTATTTGTTAACTGGTGTGACTTACGGTTGGTTACTTGAAGCTTTTGGCTTGCTTAACCTTTTTTTTTTTTTTTGCTGTATAGCCTGTATGGTACTGCAGCTGTGTTCCACGTTCCCCAGAAGTTCTATTAAGCAGTTTGCAAAGAAAAAGGAGAGGGTTCTGTATGGCTTGCTACGGATGTGAATCTCTTCTCAGCTTTGCTCCCGTCAATTTTAGAAGCTCTAGTGTGAGGTATCCTCTGCTTATCACCCAGCTGCAGCTGGGCTCTGTCGTGCAGGAATGAGTGCTGGGAATGGCGCATTTGCACATCTGGCAAACGGGAGCTCCCACTAGCGGTTAAGTTAGGGGTCATTAGAGGCAAAGCGTTCTGGGTTTTGCTGGATTTGCGGTCGCTGCCGTTCCCAGTCTTCTGAGTGAAACCTGGTCTCGGGATGCGTCTGCATCTTGGCAATCTGAAACACCCACAATAACTCATCAAAGGCAACCTTGAGCTAGTTAGCTTTTTGTCTCATCCCACCCATCTTCCCAAAGTATTTCCAAATGGTGCCTATGTTGCAAAAATTAAGGAATAAGGCTGTAAGTGGTTCTTGCTAGAAAGATGTTCCCAGCCCCAGCAAGACTGAAAGAGGGAGCCGGGACCTGCACTCAGCTACCTGCGGAGATGGCTGTAAGCATCATGATAGACCTATTGCACCTTGTAGCTTGATAACAGATCTTCCCTCTTTTTGTCCTTTTTCTTGTGCAAGGGATGGAGCAAGAGAAAGCACAAAGGTGCTCCCTCTGCCAGGCCAGCCTGTCTTCCAGCTCTGGCCGCTGCTGTTGTGAAGGGAAATCCTGCCTCGGATGTTCCAACGTGAGGGCAGTGTGTGTAGGCTGGGGCTGGGAATGAGTAGGGTGCTGTGAGGCTGACAATGAGCGCTGTTACTCGTTGGCAGGGAGCATGTGTGGGAAGAATAGGGCCACTGCTACTGTTAAAAACCCTTAGTTTATTTTTCTCTGTGGCCTTCATAGCTACTTTTTTTAAATACAGGAACACACTACAAGGCTTCTCACTTCCCACATAGAACAGAGGAGGGATGGACGCTTGATATTCCTAAGCTCTGTATGAAATTCCCTTCAGTGGTACTTCCCCCGTACCACTGAAAGTCAATGTATAATGGAACTGTTCATCTTGGAAACACACACTGTAATGTTTTAAGAGCAATGCTGTCTGTTGTGACCGCTTTGAACACGAAAGCTACCGCAGCAAAGATGTTCAGCTTCTACTTCAAAGGTGCCCACTCAGGTTGCCTCAGTACAGCAACCACCTCGCTTGGGAGTCGGCAGATAATGCGTGTGCTGCGTAGGTGGGCTGTTAGGAAGGTAGGAAGCCTTGCAAGGCAGGGCAATGTCCCTGGGTTTATTAACAGCTTGTGAGATTAGTCTGTTTAATAATGCTTGAGGTGTACCATTCAGCCCCTTTCAAGTTCGTCCCAGCATGAAAAGAAATTTGCTTGCAAGAACGTTGTCAGGTTTACTTCTGTGGTTTGATAATTTAGGCTCAACTTTGATTTTGCCGGGTCAGATAGCTGTGTATCCCTCAAAGGAGGTTTGCCTGGCTTTGTTCAAACTGGTGGTTGGCTTGTTTTTAACAGCAGAGCTGTGTGTGGTTTTTAAATGCTGTTTTGGGCTTTCTTGTACCACAAGGTGAAACTTTGAACGCTTGCAGTCTCAAGAGTTTAAATATGTGCTCATTTCCATAACTGCTGTGTCAGTAAGAGTGGTTTGGGTGGGGGCTGAGGGGGCTGAAAGGGAATGTTTCTGTGGGGAAGACATCCCCAGGGACGGCTCCCAGCTGTAGGGTTCCTGTGTGAGCTCTGGGGTGTTACTCCCTGTGCCTTTGAGACAGCGTGTTGCCTAACCGATTTAAAGCGTAGAGCTGAAGGTTCACATGGGTGTAGACGAGCCCTGGTTTCTGATTGGATCTCGAGATTTTATCATACTGCTCACCTGCTCTCCTGTGGCTGAAGTGGGCCGTGAGGGATCAGGAGTGGAACCACTTCTCTTCCTAGTGAATCGCCATTCCATATTTAAATAATGGCAATGGCCTTTTAAACAGCAAACTTGACTTCTCCACCACTTGCCTATGTAAAAAGTAACATGGAGCAATAAAGTCTTTCAGCATAAATCAGTCGTTGTGTTCAGGCCCTGGTCCTTAACAGCTCCCTGATTTTTCTGGTGGAATAAGTAATGTCTTGCTGCTGGTCTTAGAGCAGGGTCGGTGCTTGGCTGTAGCATGAAAGGCTGAACCATACAGTAAAGGAAACAGTTGATCTAAAAGACACCGCTGCCTCACGATCTCATACTGTTTCTTTGCTTCCTTGTGAATAGGTGAATGCCTTACTCTTGTGATACAGGTTAGCTATCGGGGCTTTGAAGCTCAGCAAAATGTCAATCGGTAGATACCATGGCAAGACGAGGAACCAGCTTCTGCAGCTTCCACTTCAACGTACGTTGCATAGGGCCTTTAACAAGGGGAAATGTCTGTGTTCCCATTTCCAAACAGCATCTAACTCGCAGCTGCTGTCTTCAGCTCCCTAAAAACTTGATGCGTGTGAGACAGATGACTTACAAGAGATTTTTAAGGAGGTACCCCAGGGACCAGAAAAATGTGCTTCGCCTAGCATACACGCTTGGAGAGCAAGATCCCTTTTGCTGTGCACAAGTTAGTGGATATGTTTACACATGAGCAGCAGTTCTACCATCACTGGGGAGAGACTGGGCAGGAGAGAGAAATAGGAGTGGATGCGTAAGTATAGCTGAGCAAAGGCTGTGCTGGGTGTTCTTGTTTAACTGAACTGCGTACAACCTTCCAAACAGCAAAAGGCATGGTTTTGACTTCAGGTCTCAACTGTCAGGTTTTGAGTTCTTGCTCTGAATTCCTGTTGTGTAAAAGCTTTTCTGGAAAAGAGTCAAAATATAGATGGGAGAATGTCTAACACATGTGCTGACAAACCCGCCGTTACTAACTAGCTGCTTCACAAAATGGCCACTGTTTTTGCTCAAGCAGAGTGCCAAGTAGCGTAAACCGAGAATAGTTAGCAGTGGAGATAAGCATGGAAGTCATCAGTTGGGACAGCTGAGAGAAACTGCACATAATAATAAAACATTAGACTAGAAGGTGTTAGACAGCTCTAACTATGGTCTGTCTACTACCTATCATATGAGCAGATAATCACTATTAATTATCTTACAATACATGTTGCGACTGCGGCGTGTCACATAGCCTTACTTCATGGCTTCAGCCTGTAAGCGTGCGGTGTAGTGCATATACTAAAAGGAGAAAGTTGCCATAACAACTGAATGAAATCAATTAGAGTAATAAGCAATTAAAATCTCATCCTTAGTGTTGCGTAAACATAACATTTTGCTCATGAATTATTAGTAATCTTGCCTCTAGACCTGTATGTTCTGTTTCTGATTTGCAATCTCAACAATTTTTGAATTAACGAAGCATTTCATTTCTCCTTCAAAGAGTGCTGGTGGGGTGTTTTTTGGCTGCAGCAAGTACGTCTGCATCGGAGAGATGTGAATGCTATTAAAACATCTAAATGAAGGAAGCATTTGTGATGGGTTTTCCAGAGCGCTCGGTGCCGGCTTCATTCCCACCCAGTGAAGTCAATGGGACAGCTAGCCTATGGTGAGAAATTGTGTCCTGGACCTAGAAAAGCAAATGCGACTCCTTCCTCTGTCACACGCTTCCTCCTTGACCTTCTGTGTGTCTCTGAATCTCTCGCTTCCTTTGTTCCCCCTCGGTAGAACAGAGATAGGAATAGTTCCTTACCGTACCTCTCAGCTGTCAAGGGTAAATCAGCTGGAAACCGAGCGCTACGTAGCTGTTGTGGCGAGGCGGGGTGCGTAAGGGCCCGTGAGAAAGCAGGGCTTGCAGACTTTGCTGGGACTGGAGCTGGGCCACCTGCGTCTTCCCCGCGGGGCATTTTAGTGCTCCTATATAGAGATGTGCCCAGGCAGGGATTTGCATTCAAATATAACGTTGCTTTTGCTAGCGTGGCAGGACCATGGCCGGTTGATAACATCCCGGTCTGCCCCAGTCGCTGTAGGAGGAGGTCTTCGGCATTTTCCAAGCACAGACACCCTCCGTTTGCTGGGAAGGTCCTGTGCCATGCCTTGAAGGGTACCGTTCCTTTCACAGCCTTGTGCGTGCACCTAGGGCTTTGCCCACTGTGCGTTGTGTGTGGATATGTGGCCCAAGCTACAGGGAGTTGCAGTTGTGCAAGTTAAGCAAGGGTGGAAATGCAACATCTCTGTTTACTTTGCAAGGGCCTGTGTGCTCGCTGAGGATTTCGTGTAGCTGTGGGTAAAATGTTTCAAAGGTTAGAGTTGAATTTATAATCCCAAGTCTCCAAGGAACTTTGGAAAACATTACTGTGGTCTAAATAGCAGTCATCTCTTGTACAGTGGCTGAGCCAGGGATCTAGGAAGTCTTTTTTCATCCAGAGCTCAATTATTTACTGTGTTAGGGAGTAAAAGGACTTGAGGTGATCCGTGGTTTTGGCTTGCTGTCCTGCCAAGATTACAAAAGCAAAGGCCGGTAGTCTAATAGCTTGTGCTGCAGATGATCAGAAGCTAGGTGCGGTTTGCATGCCAACTCCTTGCCCAAGACGTTGGCACGCTGTCAGACAAATAGGAGGGGAAAGCTGTTCTGTGGCAAAGAGCAAAGCAGCGTGCTCCTCCCTCGCTGTGTCAGGGGAGCAAAGGGACACTGCAGGTCCCGTCGATGCTCTACGCTCCTGCAGGAGCTGCGTGCTGTCCCTCGCTCAAACCATGCTGTGAGAAGCAATTTTGGGGTATTGCTCATGAGGCCGAGACCTCCTCTTCTTGGAATGCCACTGAGAAATTCCGCGGTGCCGTCTTACCAGAGGCACTGTCCAGTGCGTCCAGAGGTCATCTGTCTGATGCCTGTTGCTTTTCTAAGCTGTTATTGTTCTGTTAAATGTAATCCTGCCACCTTTATCCCGTTTGGGCAATCGGGAAAAGCCACACGCTCAGTGCCGTAAATGCAACACAAGCTACTTGGATCAGCTGTGAAATCAAATGTGGCTCCGTTGAAGGAATTTGGGTTTGTTCTAGTCTCAGGGTGTGTACTTGGATCGGTTGCCTCCCCAGCCTACCATTGCCACCGGAATAGCTGTTGTAGTATTCGTACAAGCCCAAGTCAGGGATTCGCTCTTGCGTCCCAAACTCTCTAATTCCACAGTAGTTCTCAGGGTGTTGTTTTCTTTAGCACCAAGCAAGTGCCGGTGGTGACGCATACTCCTCTGATCTGTGTGCGTGTACGCTGTGTGGCTCGTAATGCTTATGAAAACAGGGATTTCTGTTTCAATGTAAAAAAACATGGGCACCTTATCCCGCCAAGCAGAGAGGAATGCACGGTCATAGAACGTGTCAAATGTTCGGTCATAGTTTGCTGAGTGCTAGACAGCTATCACGTATCTTTATCCTTGGATGGGAGATGCCTTTGCCCAAGGTATATTAAATAAGGGAATGTTCTCTGAAAATTATCCCTGGTGTGAACATTTGGCGTGAGGGGTGGCTTCCATCTGAGGGTCTGGGTCCTGAGATACTCTCGTCTGGATGAACAGAGCATCTCGCACGGATATGCTCAAAAGTATGGTTAGAAATGAGCACCGTTTTTTTTCTCCACAACTTTTTCCAAACAAGGTAGCTGTAGTATTAATATTGGGACTGTACTAAAAACCTTCTTTCTTTATTTTACATTCCCAGTGCTT
Organism: Balaeniceps rex; assembly: GCA_013401315.1. Lineage (NCBI taxonomy): Eukaryota > Metazoa > Chordata > Aves > Pelecaniformes > Balaenicipitidae > Balaeniceps > Balaeniceps rex. The sequence goes on from VYZW01062323.1 coordinate 332,297, forward strand.
GCTATTAAGGCTGATTTTGGGGTAACTGGCAAGGACTGAGGCATTCTATTTTTATGGGCAGCCTACGGACTATTCTTAAAGTCTGTACCATACCTTATATATCCAAGTGGGGGGAAACGCACTTCACTTCCACTCTTCTTCCACATGGTTTTGTTCAGGAGCTGATGAAGATGAGGATCAGTGCAGGAGACCTCCTCCAGTGATGAGCACCACACTGACGCTTTCAGGTTTGCAGCGAGACGGTGCAGAAAACGGTGCAACTACTGGGATCTTCCACAAGTTTCGAACAGGAACAGACCTTTTTTTTTTTTCCTTTGGCAGCCTACAGGCTTATTTCAGTTTTCTAGTGGAGGGTTTTAGAGATGGGGGGGTTGGATTTGTCTTTCCACCCTGCAGCTATACATCTTTGCACTCATGAAAAGGAAGAGGGAAGGAGGAGAAGGAATAGGGAGCTAAGTGCTGGACCTTGCTTATAACATCGTTGTTGATATACCAGCTGTGTACTGATACAGTCACTGCTTGCAGGTAAGTTTCCTGAGGCTGTGACCATCGTTTTCTAGAAAAGGGCCCATCTTTGCTGTCATCCACGGCTGTATGTGGATGGAAAGGTTGGTTAAGGCGTTCGACTGGCATAAAGACGATATGGGCTGGTTTCCTAGCTTCGTCTTGGGTTTTCAACATGACTTTTGAGTAGCTGCTGTCCCACCCTGTGGAAGTTTAGGTAATCGTTGTCCTGTTGGCAAAATGAGGATTATAATCTCTCCCTATCTTTTTTGCGTGCTTGGCATGTTACTGCAGTGAACCAAGTGCCGTGCGCTTACTTGCTGTGTATGTAATGTATCTTATTTCCATTTGCACATAGCAGTCTCACCTGGTATCTTTGGATGCAGCTAAATACAAAAGATCACTATAATTAAGGCTGTTTTGTTGGCTACAATAATGTCTGGTTTCTTATCCTCTCATCTACTAGCTGATTTAATAAACCAGAACTTACCTGTGGTGGTAGCTTAGCATTCTTCTCAGGTCTCCAGGATGAAAAGGGATAAATTCCTTCCAGGGGAATAACAGCGGCTTTAACTTCCACTGGTGTCTAGTCTCTGCACCAGTGCTCTGCTGCTCTGCTTTCTTCAAGTAACCTGGCAGCAACGCTTGGCTCCCGAGCACCCACAGCCACGTGTAATCCTTCAGCTTTTCTCCTCTGGATTGATTTAGCATCAGAGCTTTTCGTCCACAGCTCCTGGGTACATGTCACCGCACGTTCTCCAGTGCTTCCCTCTTTCACCTCCTCCAGCAAGGTGGTCCCGGAGGCAAAACCTCAGTCCGGGTGGACATTCACGCTCACTGGCCAAGAGCCTCCGGCCAGATGCAGTTACCAAGGACATCAGGAGCTGGGGCTAGTGCTGGTTTTTGTCCCCTGCTTCCTTTCTTCCCCAGGGACTATTTCAGCACTCCTAGGACATTAGGACCTGAGAGAGCAAAGGGAAAAGAGCTGATGATGGGCTTACCAGGGCCAAGGCTGCCGCCCAGCTCAGCTAGGCTTTATGGTAACATGGTGCTCGGGGTGCAGCAGGCGGCTTTCGCTCAGCAGGGGGTTTGGCCCAGGGTATTTGCTGATACGCTTTGATCTCGCCAGGCTGTAGTTACAAAGCAGAAAAAACATTGGCTCTTCCATGTGTAGTTGAAGAAAAAAAGCAGGCTATTAACCTGTCTGCTGCTCAGAGAATGGTACTGCGGGAGGAGGGGACATTTTATTCCTACTCCGCTGATCAGATAGGCCGCTGGCAGCTGCACGTGCTGTGAGCACGTATTCACAAGTGTACGTTTGGGGGATTAGATGCGATTAAGCAGGAAGGTGGGACCAGCCATTCCTGCGCAGAATGCTGCTGTTCGATGTCTGGGTTTAGAACAAGTTTCTGTAGGACATCATCTGTATCTTCCTGAATGAGCCACTTCAGATCCCTCTCTTTAGCGTCTCCAAAAAGAGACAATGTCTGTCCGAGACAGTGACTGCAGATGGCTCAGCTGTGTCCAAGTAGCTCCTTTGGGGGGGCCTTTGGCTCCTTTGGGGGGACCTTTAGTTGCAGAGGCTGCTGGATGTGTGCGGTTTTACAGATGAGCCCTGCTATTAAAAGCAATCACCCCATCTCCAGGCCTGAAGGGAAGAGTGGGCAGTGGCTGCAGCTCCGAGAGCGCCGTGTTGGGGTACCAGGAGAGACATGAGCCGCCAGCGTGAAGATACTGAGGGCATGGGCTGTGTGGAAAGCCTTTCTCTGTAAATTAGGAGTCTGGCGAAAGATCTCGGTAGCCAGTATTTCAAAGCGCCCTTGGAATGAGAAGGAAGCCTGGTAGCCTTCTCCGGAGTTTATGGAGACTGATACTAGCGTTAGGAGAGTTGGACTGTGGTGGGAACAAGGGTGAATCCGTGCTGCAACCCACAAAGGCACCGGAGCTGGCTTTGCAGCTGTACCCTGAGGGGGAGCCAAGGTCGCTGCTGCTGTTTTTTGCCATTTTTTACCATCACTTTCAGAGCAGCAGGTTGCTGTACCGGTGGGGACAACATTCTCTCTCTCCCAATTACATAACACTGAAGTAATTTGTGAAGTCTCTCAATCCTTTCCTCCTTTTCCCTTTTTCCCTTTTAACGTTGGAGGACGAGAGGAACAAAGCCTCCCTTTTTCTCGACTTCATCTGACTGCCCTGGGCAGGATCTTCAGCCAGCCTTCTTGTTAGAGCACTGTTCTTCAAACGCGAATAATGAGCTCTGTTGGTGTCTAAAGGGGCCCAAGTGATGTTAAAATTTTGCAGGGCTGGGCTTTCCCCAGGTGCTCAGCACTAACCCATGCCCCGCTGTCCTTGCTGATGCCATGGAGGGATTTTTTAGAAGGTCCCACCTTTACACCCCTAACTCTGCCTCCGTAAGAAATGCACCCTCCGAATGCATATCCATCGCACTCAAATGCAGAGTTGCAAGAAGCTTGGTGAGGGGTTTGCATTTCGTACGGGATGCTCTAGAGGCCAACCTATGACTGGGATGTAGTTCTCAATCAAAAGGATTGGGATGGCTTCAGGTTTCTACGGAAAGCAGCTAAACGCTTGACCGTGAAGTGAAGTCCTACTGACACCGTGCTGGGTATAGTGATGGACATTTTAATCAGTGTTTATTTGGAAGCTTTTTTTATACTGCCACAAGTTGTTGGAAAGAAGCTTTGTGTAACGGAGAATTTACCAGCTCTCCTACCCTGTTTAATGGGCTTTGACCGCCGGTGCCACAGCAGCCTGCCTTCGGAATGCCCCTGTGATTCATCTGGTGCAAAAGGTCCACCTGAAGCCACAGGGCCGAATGCTTTTTCTATATCGCTTTCAGTCCTCAGAGGGTTAAAGCCGTACCAGCTCTGGTCATAAATCATTTTCTGCTTCACTGGGGTTCCAGCTGTTATTGCGTGCTTTAGATCTTTCCAGGCCAATCTTTTAGATGCTGTGGCGTGTGGAGCACTTAGGTCTGCGCTGGCCATCGCTTGATGTTGCTGCTCTGTGATCAGTTTATATCTTTTGGCGTCATTTCTTGAGCTGCGAGCAGGAAAGAACTCCTTTTTTTTTATTTTTAATAAGCAATAGTAGATGACAGTGCTCTGTATCTGGTACTTATCCCTCAACTGATGTCCTGTGTGCCTTACGTTATATAAAAGGCAAATAAAACGCGTTGTGAAACATATTGCTTCTTGGAGGCGTTGGGTTGTCAGCTCTGGAGATCAAAGTCCTTTTTCAAGTAGCTGAAGCAGCACGCGCTTTTCTGTGCTTCCTCTTGTCCATGCTTCAAAGCTGACGTCAAGAGGCTGGTTCTGAGAAGCAATGTTTATGCTATGGAAATTCACCCAGCTGAGTAAAGCCACTTTCCTGCCTGGTTGGAAAACCCCACGCATCTGCACGCAAAATTTGGCCCAGTCGTTTGCCAAGGCAGCTGGTTCGGTATGAAAGAAGCTGCGCATCCCCGGGTACCGCCTCTGTCGGTGTTGTGTGTGTCGGGCTCAGTCTTGCAGTGTCGTCTTGGCTACGAAATAGTGGAAGGGCTGGGTTAGTCCTTGTGTTTTGGTATCACTCAAGGATACCCGGGATTTATTATTTCCGGAGAAGCTGAAGAAGGGGAGGTAGGTAGCTACAGGGACTTGCGTTTGCAATGGTTCTTGAACACGTTCACAATAAATTTTAAGTCTGGAGCGTGGCCAGTCTGCACTCCGGCTGCTGGTCCAGCTTCATCGGATCCCGTAAGCACTAACTGGGGCCGGCAGATCCCTCCCTCCTCCAGCAGTAACATGGGCTGGGCTGTAACGGTAGAGCTTGCTGTTGAAGCAGGGGTTGATCCTTCAACACAATCTGTACTCTTTGTATGGAACTCCTTGAAGAATACTGCTCCAGTTAGGACTGTTCAAGTTCCAAGCGGAGGAGATTTACGGAGGCTATTTGGATGTGGAACAGGAGAAGCATTTTTCCACCCATGTGCAGAGAATGTGATTTTTCCAGTAGCTGAGCACCTCCATCTGCCACTTCTTTCTGAAGGAGTTATAGAGATTCATGAGCTGCGAAACTCGGGTCTCATACATCCCAGGGTTATGCCAGAGGGAAAACTTTGGATGTAAAATACCCAACCAACACCTGAGTTTTGCAAATGCTTGCTTGAGTAAGTTCTTATCTTAGTAGCAGGTTTTTGAAAACAAACAAGCAAGCAAAACTGTCCTCCATGACTGTGGGCTGAATTAAAACCAAGTCGTAATACTCCTGAGCTTCAGGAAGTCTGAAATTCAAATCTGCACGTTGAGACTGGGTGAGTCTTTTAATTTCCATTTCAGAAGCGGACATACCCCACACCAGATCGAGCCAGGAGTAATTGGCCAGACCTAGTGTCTTACCAGAAAGTTTTGAGCAGATGGATATAAGCAAAGATCACAAGGTGTAGGATGGAGAATGTCTATTTTACCATTTTATCTTCAGACACAAGCACTTTTAGAGCTGTCTGGTGAGGCTGATTGCTTTGTTTGTGTGTGAAGGGAGGAGGATGTAAGCTGGAGCCCAATTTCCAGAGGGTAGGGGCTGAGAAGAAGCCGTTTCCCATGCCCTATCAAAGCCAGAGAAGGAACGTCAGCTTCTGGACATAAGACTCTCTCATTAAAGGACTGAAAATAAACTATTTTGAAAAGGATATAAAAAAAAAATGTGAAGGATGAAGGGTGACGGGTCATTCATCTCCAGTTGGGCATGCAGCCAAGTCCATCCTTGAAACATGGGTCCCCCATACCACGAAGCTGTGAGTTTGCTCCTCACAGCCATCCATTACGCTAGCATTTGGTTCCCAAAATCCTGACCTAGCAAAACGCTAACTCGCTCGAGCCGCACGAGCCCAGTTACTACCCCTGTGGAACAGCCTGGGGCCTGGTCTCCAGCTCTGTACTTTGGGCTGATCCGGTTAGCTTTGAGAAAGAGGTCACTTGTCCTGTGTCGCAATGTAGCCTGCTGCGTCCTACTGGCACAGTATCAGCAAATAGTTTGTTTTCACTTTCCTTTCACCTCAGCTGTAATTTTTTTCCTATTTGGCTCTGGTACAGTATTTCTTCCTCAGCTCGCTCTTGCCTTCCCTGCCTTCATCAGATAAGGTCTCACTTAAGCAACAGCCTTGTTGTGGTTTAGAGCAGCCCGTATGGGATATGAAAACCCAGACTGGGGGAGCACTTCTTCCCCCATTTCTAGCATAAGTAAGGCATGCAAATCTTTTTGGTACGTGTTTGGGAAGGTACCTAACCATGATTACTTACTTGAACCTCCTGATAGCATTGCTGTGCCCTTCTGGGTTAAAAAACCAGGACAATTTATATCCCTGCCAGTGGTTCGAAACTCTCAAAATGCTTTAAGTTGTTAAGGGCAGCAACGCTTTCGTTTTCCCAAATGACAAGAAACAAAAGCGACATGGGAACAAGAACTTGGTGGGTTTTTTACCTTCCCGGAATTGGGAAACTTTTGGAGGACAGGTTCCTGTATGACAAAAAAAAGCAACAGAGGATGCCTTTGCTATTTATGTGGTCACTTGAGAATGGCAAAATACCAGCCCTCGTCAGGGCTAAGCTATCAGACTGTTTCCACGAGAAAGATTTGGACAGAAATCCAAGCTCAGAGGCAGAATTTGTAGTTTTAAGTCAATCGACGCAATGGGTAGCTGCTGATTAACGTGTCCTTGCTTACCTGTGGCAGATAAATTTGCAGCAGCAGATGGAACCCCACGGGTACTGCTACCCCCTTAGCCATAAAGGATGTAAGCAAGCAGGATGTACCGTGTCTCGCACCGCCGGTGGAGCCTGTGCCCAGCCTTGCGGAGGAATTGTTGTCTTTCTGCGGGGCTGTTCATTTACAGTCTTCCAGTGAAATTGCTGCTGACAGCTGGGAAAGATCCAATCTGCTGTAGCCAGGTGCCTTTCAAGCCTCTTCTTTCAAGCACACTTGATAATCCAGATGCAGCTGTTTTGCAAAACCAAGCCAATCCCTTATTGGGAGTGTATTATGAAGATCGGAGGCCTTTCATGTCCTTACTGCTTCCATGCTTACATCCACAACCCACCCAAACTTCTCTTGGGCTTTTGTAGGTGGCTTGACTCCTTCGCTTGTACCTACCCCCTTGCCAGTCGTTTTGGGGGCTGGCCTGGCTTCGTAGGAGCCGATGACAACGCAACCATGAAACACTCCTTAGGGGATGTCGTATTCACTTCGCATGTGTGTTCATAGAATCCTAGAATGCTTTGGGTTGGAAGGGA